>JASCZW010006945.1:0-78233 GCA_034211315.2 Aedes japonicus | reverse complement strand
GCTTGTCCTGATGATGCTTGTGATAGGTATCTGAAGTCAAGGAATTTCACAGTATAACTATAATAGATTACCGCAGGATTTATTGTTGAATTGCCCCCACTTTGACAACCAACAAAGCAACTGACCGGTGTGATTTGGTAGCAAAACATTTTGAAAAATAAATTATTAGCACTGAGCTGACTACGACCCTAGATTGGTTGCGTAAGCATAAACGTAATTGTTGATTTTTCGACAACAAACGCAACACCTCGTCATTAGAACCAGAGCTGCCAGATTGCAGCATATCTGGCCAGATCACGTAGTGAGGCTGTCAATTGAGAGATATGAGTTGAGGGGTGATCTGCATCTAGTCGAACCGAGCTTTAATGACCAGGGGGCAATCATTACGATTTTGCTGTAGCTCACATGAATTTCTCAGTAACAATGTGATGAATATATGTCTGTTAATGAATGGATCAACGGTCTGTTATTTTTTAACATCAAACACTTTCATATGCGAGCATGGTCTCGCCATTAGGGAAGCCGTCTATTAAGTATATCACGTATTTATTACGACACTTACATCATCATAAAACCGCTTTTAATTAGAATCTCATAGAATTTTCTAAAAGCTATTGTAAAAGTTTCATCCTGGGAGCGCAGATTCATCACCATCGGTTCTTTTTCAATTTAGATTCTCAATTGATTGATTTGTTTTGTATTTTGAGAAAGATTTTTCATTACGGGACGCAGATTCCTCATAGCCGTTCATATGCACGAAATCGCGCAGTTCGAAGTCAACATTAGGAATCATTCACATACTCCATTCAGCTCCGTAATAGTACCCAAGTAACTACGTAGCATTATAATATTGCACTTATTCAACCCAAAATCAACATCGGTAATGCTGGATCGCACCAATTCAACAGTCGGTCAAGTAATGAAGCGTTATATGCTTGAAAGTAAGGATGCATTACCAATGCAATAATAGATACTGAAGCGAAGCCCATGCATTACAAAAGATATAGGCTATTAGTCTGATCTAGTGAACCTTTTCAGCTTTAAAACCAACTTCAATGATGCACTAAACGTAATACACATACCCTATAGACATGGTTACAGCCTCGTGGTTACTGGGTAATCATCAGAGTATTCAGAAAGTTACTAGTCGTCCATACGATAGTTTCCGTGCTTCAACCTAAGCCTGCAACAATATTCAAGAAGATTGATGTTGACGAAATTGATGCGCAAACTTGCATAATACACTTCATAATTGATATTTTTTAAATATATAATAAACAAATTACCTGCACGTTATAAATGTTAACAATAGAAGCTGACAACAACGAAGTCATGCACACGCGTCAACATTTTTACTCTGCTGAAGTGTAAGCAGTTTCTGCAAACAAAACGAACACTGCTGTCAAACCGTCGGATTTAATTTCCACATATCTCAAAACTTGAGATCACTAGGGTTAACTAGACTCAAGGCGCGCAACGGTGTACGCTTGTAGTCTGCCCACAACAATTGATCATATGAGAGTTGAGGGGCGATTCATTTGTTGAACCGAGCTTATGACAGGGGGCAATCATTGCGATTTGCTGTAGCTCACATGAATTTCAGTATCAAGTGATGAATATGGTTCACGATGAATGGATCAATCCATTATTTTAACATCAAACACTTTCATATGGCAACTTGGTCTCGCCACTAGGGAGAGGCTTATAAGATGTGATCAGACACTTACATCATACAAAACCGCTTTAATTAGAATTCACTTGAATTTTCTAAAAGCATTTTAAAAGCTTCGTCCCGAGAGTTGTCATGATTTGCACCAATCGGTGTCTTCTTCTTTTTCGTTGGATTCCTAATTGATCGATTTGTTTTGGTGATTTTCGAGAACGATTTTTCATTGCGGCTTAACTGACAAACGTAAACAATGACTTCTTCCGTAAACTTCTCGTGCAAGCAAAATCTACCCATGTAAGCTTTAATTCTGATCAAATAGGACCTTGTGGTCCGCAATGGCTGATGCAGATTAATTAGTCAAGTTTGGCAAGATCGACAAATTTAAGGAAGAAGCAAATGATAACGTTTATCAGTTAGGTTCTAATGGAAAATCTTCATCGATTTCAGTTGTCAGACGTCCAAAATGTCAAAATCATGTGAATCTATGGCAAATATAGTGGTTGATAGCAACGTAGAACTCCGCTTAGGACGTGCTGACCGATGCAATGAGGTATATACAGATGGCGATGAGCAGAGGTGTTTATCGATATTAGTAACGAAGAATGTAAACAATCCATGATTTCAGCAGTGACGTAAAACTCCAAAAACAAGCGAATGATAACTGAAGCAAGATTAGTTTTGTCAGCATCTCAGTGCACAAAATGCCTTTTTCAGCCCAAACCTTTTAAAACTATACCACTCAACGAAAATAAGCAATACGCCTTGTAATTTGTTACTGCTGGGAATTTTTGTTTTTGGAGATCTACGTCACCCATGTTTTCAAAAAAACAGGACATCTCACGGACACAATGCCAGTATTTTGAAATACACTAATGCAAGTCTAACCACTTTTCTGCTTCACCTGTATAGACCTATTGGGATCTGATGAGCTGGTACCTGTGTTATCACTACTTTTAGCACTGTTAAAAGCAATGATAATATCATAATTCTTATGTATCCCATCTATAATTGCAATAAAATAAACAAATGATATCATTTGTAACCTATTCATGCTTCCTATGCATACATGACACCATTGATGACCACACTACTTTTCATTTCCTACATAAAAATTGTGTATTGGCAGGCTCTCACAAATGTGATTAAAAGAATATTGCGCGAGAATTTTACATGGATTGATATGAGTAGATTATCTTTCTTCACCATCGCTCAGTAAAATCAGAAGCCAAATAGCGTGAAGAACATGGTGTAGTTTCGAAGAAACATTATATTTTATGTCTCAAGAAATACCAGCACATCGATCCACGCTCGATCCTAAGCTAACTGAATCACTGCCAAACATAACTCCTAACAAACAACCTTCATATATTGCTGCCCGTAGGCAAAAATTGGTAACGACGCGCCACTTGCCGTAGCAATGCAAATGAAACGAAATTCATAGCTCATAGTATGTATATAAACTAAGAAAATTTTCGGTTTCGGTACTTTACAGAACTTTCAACAGCTGAACATCCGGCTTAACGAATTTCAGTAAATGGACGTTCGGTAATTTCTCTACCGGAATTTCAAGGAATATTCATGTCTTATACTAACGTTTGCATTAAAATAAATGGACCTAAATTGCCAATTCTTCATGGGTTTACCTTCGCCTGCAATGACGAGACTACCCATGCAGCATCAATCATAGTAACCCATGAGGCAGCAGACTGTTCGAGGCATGGTTCAAGATTCGACAATGCGAGATCGTCATTATCCCAGATGATAACACTGCCAACAATCAATGATGCAACTAGAAATATGAAATCATTCACGGTTGTAGAACCTCCCTGAGCCCGAAGAAACCAGCTACTTCGCTGGCAAACATAATTGCCTTGTTTGATTTGATTGTCGCTATTCTGACAGAATATTTGAGAGTGAGTCTGTGGCAGGGGCGCATTATCAACATAGATTACATAGCATGTTCACACTACAGCTTATATTACGTGATTATAGAGTATCTTGATATCAAACGACATGTACATTATTTCCAGTGAAAACCAGATGTATAGTTGCTGATATCAAGATAGCCTATATCACGCAATATCGGCTGTAAGTCTGAACGGGGTGTAAGTCCCGGAACAAATACATTTTTCTCTACTCAGTCAGTACGAGCATATCGGTCCTAAGCTCGGTCCCAAGATTAATACGTGCCCCATAATGAACTCACATCGAACACACCCTCAAATATTCTGTCAGCACAATACAGCAAATAAAGCCAAGGCGCAAATATGTACAGCAAGGTGGATGGTTTCAAGGTGCATCTGACCGGCGGTTCTACAGCAGTGGACCAATTTCAAATCGCTAGTTGCGATATTTATTGTTGATAATATCCATGAATGATGCTGCAACATAATAAACAAATGATATCTATTTGTAACCACACATGCTTCCTATGTGGCGTACAGCAACCATTATGTGTGGCCCCACATACTAGGCATTTGCACATAAACCTCATTTGTGTTTCTCAGCAAGTTCGGTTTATGTGCGAATAAAGAATATTGTGGAATTTTACATGGATTGATATGAGTGATTATTTTTCGAGTATTTTTCTTGAAACACCCAGCCCCTAGTAAAATAAGAAGCTAAATAGTTATGAAGAACATGGATGTAGTTTTTGAAGAAATTTTATATCTTTTCTGGCACAAGAAATATCAGTACATCGATCCTCCGCTCAGTACTAACATAGACTAACTCTAAGACCAGTGGTCCCATACAAAACGAGTTTTTTCTGTCAGTCAGTACTACACATCGGTCCCAAGTCAGCCTAAGCTCCGTCAATGCGCCTCAAAGAATGAACTCACACGAACACACTCAAATATCTGCCAAAATAACACAGCAAATCAAGTCAGACGCGCAATATGTACAGCAAGTGAGGGTTTCAGTGTATTTCTGAATCAGCGGTCCACAACAGTGAACCAATTTCAAATCGCTAGTTGCATATTGATTCCGTTGGTTATATCATAGACTAACTCTAAGACCAGTAGGTCCCATACAACAACGATTTTTTTTCTTGGCTCAGTCAGTACAGAACATCGGTCCCAAGTCGGTATCCCAGTTTAATAATGCGCCCCACTGATGAACCACATGAACATACTCTCAAATATTCGTCAAAATAACACAGCAAATCAAAACAAAGGCGCAAATATGTATGGGTCAAGTGCGCTGGCTTCAAGGCAAAGCTCGACCAAGGCGTTCTACAACAGCGAGCCAATTTCACCGCAAGCCGCGTATTGATTGCTGCGTATGTACAGTCATATCCGGCTACAACGAAAAACAATTTGCTCATGTAGTCGAAACTGTATCACGAATGCAAGATATATTATCACATTTCATGTTATTGCCAACCAATAACTGAATCTCGAGCTTCACTCATACAACCTCTACATTAACACATACTGTTAACATCTGCCATATTGTCATCGAAAGGTTTTAGGTATTGCTCCGCATTCGGTCTGGATTATATACCACACCTTTTTGGCATAGAGTACAGCAAGAATTTTTGTTCGCGAAGGCCCCATTTTTTACGGCAACCTAACTTCAACCGCACTATTCAGCAGATCGTCATTTGCCTTTACCATCTGACTATATTGGTGCCAAACTATATAGGAGATAAGTTAGTTTATGGATTTGGTCATCTGCTAAAGGTAAATGTCGTAACAACAACGGAAACGGTCTGTCAACAATATGTCAAATGGTCCAGGAATGCTCTGTGATTACGCGGATAATATTGCACTACTGGAATTTCCTACACTCAGTGCAAAAACCTTGTAAATGCTCCATTAAAAGTCAAATCTTTATGAAAATTGGCCACAAGGAAACGGTTTGGATTTCCATCACACGTTACCTTACGAAATGCTATGTTTTGTTGTCAGAATTACTTCAATGGTTTGCTTATGGCACCCATGCAAGTTTCATTAGTGCAACCCTATGAAATTCATTTTCGAGTGCAATGGAATCCTATGGTCATAGGTTATAGTGATTATTGCTTTAGTATTTTTCGTATTTTTATATTCTCTTTTATTGAGTTTTACTGAAATTTACATTCACCTATAAAAATTACATATGCAAATAGCGGCCATTATGTTACATTGGCACCAAAAATGGTACGCTCGCAGTATAAATTACTGCCTATCAACGAAGAATTTTACGACAAGATCTACTATCTCAAGAGCGGATCAAACCACGACTGAAGCAATGAAAGCTATCTGCCCAAGTAGGACGCATTATAATATATGTATGCATCTTTTCCTAATTTACATTGATTTCCAGTAGTTGATTTGCTACTATCTTCTTGCTTGCAGGTCCTGCCTCTTGCTTCATCATCTTCTCGTTCCGTGAGGCATATCAGCTCTGGAGATTTCGGAATCCATGATGAATTGAATCATCAAGAGTAACCAAACAATAATTTGGGCGCGCTTACAATTTCATATTCTCGATGCAGTATCAAACCGGAAATATCACTTTGCGCAAATCAATCCACCAGCTTTTCCGTATGCAAGGTCACAGGAGCGTCGCATCTCCCAGTGCGCCAGTGTAGTATATCAGATGCGCAATCCAAAGCGCAACAAGATGCCCCACACCAGTCGTACAGGCAAGAGTAAAGTCGCCTGGCGCCAGTGGGTCCTTTCCGTTGTCTCAGTTTCGCGACGATAAGATATGCCTCATGACTTTTACACACAAGCAACAGTCATGAAATTCATAAGGCGGTTTCATGGAATTGATAAGAATAACTTGAGAAAATCAGTACGATTAGACTGAGAAACTTTAATTATACACAATGATTTCATAAGGGGCTGTGGCCAGTGGGCAGTGGGCTCAGACACTTTCATAAGACAAATTTTACGAGATTCCGATATGTTTTTTCAGCGATCAGTGTATAGGTTTTATCTTTGGACCGAAAATGCCTTTACGAGTTATATGCAAATCTATGGCATGGCTCTCGCGCAATCATCTAATTGTCATTTGCAATAAATTTCATTTTAAAAACGGTTGGAGTGTACACTCAGGAAAATTTTACTGATAGATTTTATGTCCACATTAGATTTCGGTAATCTGCTTTGTATTAATGAGTTCTATGGCAGGACACATGGTATTTTTGTTTCCATTCTAAAATCATTTGACACATATTATGTGCCTCATCACTCGATTGCACCGACATTGAATGAAAATAGAAAATGCCTTAATATTCTGTTCAAATCATATTAGTGACATATCTATAAATGAAAACAGCCGAGTCACGAGTTTGGGAATTTGATGAGATGTTCGAGTCATTCCGCACATTCATTTGATCTGCAGATCAAATATCTATGGGCTTTATTTAGGGACGCTGCATATTTGAATCGGTCAAGGGATTCTGATCAAGAAAAGACTGAGCTCTGGCGTCGGTTTGTCGGCGCTTCTAAGATTATGTTTATGTGCGGCAAATCAAATTTATTAGAATTACTTGATTTTACCACTATGCGCGGATCTTTTCGTATGGACACTATTCAAAAACTATAAATATCGCCAAAATAATAAATAGGTATTATAATATAACATTACTGATTAGCAAATATAATATTATACCGATGTTAAATTTATTTTTAATTTAACGAGCGTATTATTGAAAACAATTTCCAAAATATTATGAAACATTTTACTGCAAGACGACATCATCCATTTCACCCATGAAACACGCTACAAAAAAACAGAGTACCTAACCAACGAACCAACCATTGATTTCGAAGAGTACGTTGACATTTATGTCATAATGGAGCCCCTGTGACTGATAATTATGCCGGAGCCCCTGTCATTGAAAGAACAATGTCATTTGTGAAACTGTGTCGGTTTGTGAAAAATAAAAATGATTATATTTTTCTTGTTAAAATTCCAGAAACAATAGTTGAGATTCATAAAGTACATGTTTATGTGTAAAAAATATTTTTATGTAATATATGTGCATATTTTCAATCAATGTGCAACTAGCGTTTTGAAATTGGTTCACTGTTGCAGAAATTTCGGTCTTGAATTACACTCAGTTAAAGAATCTGCTCATATTACATTTGCCCTGTCTGATTTGCCAGTTTTATTTTGACAGAATATTTGAGTGTGTCTGCATAGAGTTCATTATTAGGGCGCATTATAAAGTTTGGGACTGAGCTTGGGACTGACAGTTAGTACTGACAAAAAATCATTTTTGCATGAGACCTACTGTCTTAGAGTTAGTTCCGTGGAATTCATCATACAGATGGAAACGTGTCTTTTAAATTAAAAAAACCCTCATTATATAAACTGTCATATTAGCTCATATTCTGAAATTGCTTCCAGTCCTAACTTAAATTCGTCTCACTTTATCTAAATGTTACATTCAATCTCACAAAATTTTATGTTCAGTTTGTTTTAATAAATTAAAATACTTACCATTCATAAGACAAAAAAATACTAAGGATATGATGAGGACACATATTATATTCGTACAGTCAACGCCATGCGCAATGCATGCAATACAGCCATCGAGAAAAATGTCCCGTTTGTAACAATTACTACAAACTGAAAACTAGCCGTTTCTAAAAAACTGTCTGTTATTTCAAACGAACAAATTCCTTGTTTTGCAACAATCAGGCATGCTGGCTGCCTGTAATAAAATATTATGTCACCTAATCAATACTTCAGCTACTACACAGTGCGTTCATTAATACAAAGGCACAGCCAGGTTGACTCAGGAAACAAATTGTAAATTTAGATTGATTAAAGATAAGGTTAAATCAAACTGATATTATTTAGAAAGTAACTAAAATTTAGTTTGAAACAAACTATTACTTTTGGTTATTTCATTTCTCGGTCATTCGATTTCTCTGTAGTATAATGACGTTACCATTACACACTGTTATATTTTAGAAGTGACGAGGCGGTGCACCTGGAAAACAAAATCGCTTAATCCAATAGTAATACCAAAGCCGTAGGATCCTCCCGAAATCGTAACCTGCAGAAAATCGTAACAACACCTTTTCCTCAGTTAAGAAAAATAAGAGGCCCGCAATAACATAAGATCGTATTCATCATTATCCGGTATTTGCTTCATATTTGTTTTCCAAGTAGAGTCATCAGACCGTCCTAATGATGTTAAAAAACAAAAATACACAAGAAACGATTGCATAATCTTCATCAAAACAAAAAATAAATACACTATCTTAACTACGTCAATTGTTCTAAAACGGTAGAAAATTCCGTTCTGTCAGAGAAAATCGAAATGGACGCCACCCTATTCACGGATTGCAGCTGAACCTTCAATAGGGTGGCGTCCATTTTCGATTTTCATCTGACGCGGAACGCACTTCGTCGGAGATTTTCTACCGTTTTTAGAACAATTGACACATGTAGTTAAGATAGTGTATAGCTTTAATTATTTTATTTTTACTTATTTATTTTTTTTTGTTTTGACTCCAGTTAAGAGGTTATGCAATCGTTTCTTATTGTATTTTTTTTTTGTTTTTAACATCATTAGGACTTAAACTTGGTCTGTTGATGTCTACTTCAAATAAACAAATAAACAAATACCAGGATGTCGATGATCCGGATGTTGTGTTTGTTGCGGGCTTCTTATTTTTTATACAACTGAAAGGAAAAAAAGGTGTTATTTATGGACTTAACGGTTTTCTTACCGGAACCTTACGATTTCAGGAGGATCCAGATGCTCTGGCTTTTGAGCCATTACTATTGGATTAAAAAACGATAAATTTTGTTTCAAATTTTCACCTGAGATAAAAACTTCCGAGAGAATACATGTTTGGGTATTGTTGAATGACAGCGTCAGAGCATGCAGAGGAATCAGATGACGGAAAATGAAATAACCAAAAGTAATAGTTTGTTTCAAACTAAATTTTTAGTTACTTTTTCTCCAAATAAAATATCAGTTTGATTTAACCGCCGCTTTGGTTGAATCAATCTAAATTTTTAATTTGTTTCCCTGAGTCAACACAATCTGTATTTTGGTAATATTGAACACCTTTCCATGTGGAAACAACAAAAATATTAGTTAAGAACAACTATAATATTTTTAATACAAACAACCAGCATGCCTGATTGTTTTAAAACAAAATTGTTCGTTTAAAATAACAAAACGGATTTTTAAAACAACTAGTTTTTCAGTTTGGATGTCAACAGGCAAGTTAGTTGTTTAAAACGGAACTGTTTTTTCTCCGTGTAACATATTCGGTACATACATTGCACATAACTTTGACAGACCCGATTTCATTACGGACTCATATGTGTGTATGTCATATCACCCGTATCCACTTAATTTATTTTTTTTGATCTTATGAATGGTAAGTGTCTTATTTTAATTTATTAAAACAAACTGAACATAAAACTATTTTTGTTAGTTGAATGTAGCATTGGAATAAAAGAGACGAATTTAAGTTAAGGATTCGCTTGGAACTCGCAAAAAAACTATGATGCCATAGTGGAGTGGCGCCAGAGAAATGTAAACTATTATTTGTAAAGTTTTACATAATAGGGGGTTTTAATTTAAAAAAAAACACGTTTTTTTCCATCTGTATCGATGATGGGTGTTCTTCCACAGACTAACTCTAAGACCAGTAGGTCTCATACAAAAATGATTTTTTGTCAGTACTAGCACATCGGTCCCAAGCTCGGTCCCAAGCTTTATAATGCGCCCCTAATAATGAACTCATACGAACACACTCTCAAATATTCTGTCAAAATAAAACAGCAAATCAAAACAAAGGAGCAAATATGTATAGTAAGGTGCTGGCTTCAAGGTGTAATTCAGACCAAGGGGTTCTGCAACAGTGAACCAATTTCAAAACGCTAGTTGCACATTGATTGAAAATATGCACATATATTACATAAAAATATTTTTTACACATAAACATATTTTTTATGAATCTCAACTATTGTTTCTGGAATTTTTAACAAGAAAAATATAATCATTTTTATTTTCACAAACCGACATGCAGTTTCACAAAATGACATTTACTTTCAGTAACAGGGGGCTCCCGGCACTTAATTATCAGTCACAGGGGCTCCCATTATGACATAAATGTCAACTTATGTATGCTAGAAATCAATGGTTGGTTCGTTGGTTTAGGTACTCTGTTTTTTTGTAGCGTGTTTCATGGTGAAATAGGATGATGTCGTCTTGCAATCAAAATGTTTTCATAATATTTTGAAATTGTTTTTTTCAATAGCTACGCTCGTCAAAATTAAAAAATAAATTAACTGTCGGTATATTATTATATTTGCTATCGAACAATGTTATAATCCACATACCCCTATAATACCCTATTATTATTTTAGCGATGCTATGGAAACAGGCAAATGATGTCCATACACGAAAAAAAATCCGCACATAATTAATGGTAAAAATCCAAAAGTAATAATTCTAATAGATTTGATTTGCCACACATAAACATAATCCTCTTAGAAGCACCGACAAACCGACATGAAACTCAATCTTCACTATTGATCAAGAATCCATAACGACCGATTCAAATGTGCAGCGATCCCATCTGTCAAAACCCATAGAATCATTTGATCTAGATCAAATGAATGTGCCCAGAATAGCTCAGACATGAACCATCTCATCAAGTTCCCAAGCGTGCTCGTGGCTTCAATAAACGATCTCAGCGAACACGAACATAGATGTCACTAATATGATTTGAACAGAAATATTAAAACATTTTCTATTTTCATTCATGTCGGTTTGTCGGTGTTAGAAGGGCACATGAAAATTATGTGTCAAATGAATAATATGTGCGGCCACACATGGATTTTAGATGGAAACAAAAATACCATGTGTCCTGCACATAGATTTCATTGTACAAAGCAGATTGCAAAAATCTATGTGTGGACACATAGAATCTATCAGTAAAATTTTCTGAGTGTACACTCTAACCGTTTTTTAAAATGAAATTTATTGCAAATAACAATTAGATGATTGCGCGAGAGCCATGCCATATGCGTTGCATATAACTCGTAAAAGACATTTTCGGTCCAAGATAAAACCTATACACTGATGTAAAAAACATATCGAATTTCATAAAATTTGTCTTATGAAAGTGTCTGAGCCCACTGCCCACTGCCCACAGCCCCTTATGAAATCATTGTGTATAATTAAAGTTTTCTCAGTTAATCGTACTGATTTTCTCAAGTTATTCTTATCAATTCCATAAACCGCCTTATGAATTTCATGACTGTTGCTTGTGTGTAAAAATCATAAGGCATATGTATTATCGTCGCAACTGAATAACGGAAAAAACCCACTAGCGCCAAACGATTTTACTCTTGCCCTGTACGATTGAATTGTGGGGCATCTTGTGCGCTGAATTGCGCATCTGATATACTACACAGCGCACTAGATGCGACACTCTGTTGCCATACGGAAAAAGCAGTTGAATTGATTTGCGCGAGTGATATTTCCGGTTTTGTACTGCATCGAGAATATGAAATTGTAAAAAGCGCGCCCAAATTATTGTTTTGGTTACTCTTGATGAATTCCAATTCATCATGATTCCGAAATCTCCAAGCTGATATACATCCTTTGAACGAGAAGATGATAAACAAGAAACAGGACCTGTAAGCAGAATGAAGCAAATCAACTACTGGAAATCGTAAATTAGGAAAAGTCTAAAACATATATTATAAACGTCCTACTTGGGCAGATAACTTCATTGCTTCCAGTGGTTGATCCGCTTCTTGAGGAATAGTAGTCTTGTCATAAAATTCTTCATTGATAGACATTAATTATACTGCGAGCGTACCATTTTGGTGCCTGTCATTGGCCGCTATTTGCATATCCTTAAATTTTTTATAGGTGAATGTAAATTTCAGTAAAACTCAATAAAAGAATATAAAAAATACAAATACTAAAGCAATAATCACTATAACCAATGCATGAGTTCCATTGCACTCGAAAATGAATTTCATAAGGTTATACAATGAAACTTGTATGGTTGCCATAAGCAAACCATTAGAAGTAATTCTGACAACAAGCATAGCATTTCGTAAGGTAACGTTGTGAAATTCAAACCGTTTCCTTGTGGCCAATTTTCATAAGGTTATTTAATGAACATTACAAGGTTTTTTGCACTAGTGTAGGAAATTCCAATAGTGCAATATTATCCCGCATAATCACAAACCATTCCTGGACCATTTAACATATTGTTGACGACCGTTTCCGTTATTATTACGACATTTACCTTTATAGATGACAATCATAAACTAACTATCTCCTATATAGTTTTAACAATATGTCAGATGGTAAAAGGCCAAATAACAATATGCTGAATAGGCGGTTAAGTTAGGTTACCATAAAAAAATGGGAATTTTCACGAACAAAATTCTTGCTGTACTCTATGCCAAAAAGGTGGTATATAATCCAGACCGAATGCAGACAATATAAAACCTTTCGATGACAATATGGCAGATGTTAACAATATGTGTTAATGTAGAGGTTGTATGGTGAAAATGAGATTCAATTATTGGATAACAATAACATAATATGTGATAATATATCTTACATTCGTGATACAGTTTCGACTATATAGCAAATTGTTTTTCGTTATGCGGGATATGACTTACATATAACCAACAATCAATATGCAACTAGCGATTTGAAATTGGCTCACTGTTGTAGAACCCCTTGGTCCGAAGCACACCTTGAAGCCAGCACCTTGTTATACATATTTGCGCCTTTGTTTTGATTTGCTGTGTTATTTTGACAGAATATTTGAGAGTGTGTTCATGTGAGTTCATCATTAGGGGCGCATTATTAAACTTGGGACCGAGCTTGGGACCGATGTTCTAGTACTGACTGAGCCAAGAAAAAAATCGTTGTTGTATGGGACCTACTGGTCTTAGAGTTAGTCTATGATATAACCAACAATCAATATGCAACTAGCGATTTGAAATTGGTTCACTGTTGTAGGACCCCTTGGTCCGAAATACACCTTGAAGCCATCACCTTGCTGTACATATTTGCGCCTTTGTTTTGATTTGCTGTGTTATTTTGGCAGAATATTTGAGAGTGTGTTCGTGTGAGTTCATTCTTGGGGGCGCATTATTGAGCTTGGGACTGAGCTTGGGACCGATGTGCTAGTACTGACTGAGCCAAGAAAAAACTCGTTTTTGTATGGGACCTACTGGTCTTAGAGTTAGTCTATGTTAGTACTGAGCTTGGGATCGATGTACTGGTATTTCTTGTGCCAAGAAAGATATAAAATTTCTTCAAAAACTACATCCATGTTCTTCATAACTATTTAGCTTCTTATTTTACTAGGGGCTGGGTGTTCAAGAAAAATACTCGAAAAATAATCCACTCATATCAATCCATGTAAAATTCCACACAATATTCTTTTATTCACACATAAACCGAACTTGCTGCGAAACACAAATGAAGTTTATGTAGCAAATGCCAAGTATGTGGGGCCACACATAATGGTTATGTGTACACATAGGAAGCATGTGTGGTTACAAATAGATATCATTTGTTTATTATGTTGCAACATCATTCATAGATATTATCAACAATAAATATGCAACTAGCGATTTGAAATTGGTCCACTGTTGTAGAACCCCTTGGTCCGAAGTACACCTTGAAGCCATCACCTTGCTGTACATATTTGCGCCTTGGTTTTTATTTGCTGTGTTATTTTGACAGAATATTTGAGAGTGTGTTCGTGTGAGTTCATTAATAGGGGCACATTATTAATCTTGGGACCGAGCTTGGGACCGATGTGCTAGTACTGACTGAGCCAAGAAAAAAATCGTATTTGTTCGGGACTTACACCCCGTTCAGACTACAGCCGATATTACGTGATATAGGCTATCTTGATATCAGCAACTATACATCTAGTTTTCACTGGAAATAATGTACATGTCATTTGATATCAAGATACTCTATATCACGTAATATAAGCTGTAGTGTGAACGTACTATTAGTCTATGTTGATAATGCGCCCCTTATTATGAACTCACACGAACACACTCTCAAATATTCTGTCAAAATAACACAGCAAATCAAAACAAAGGCGCAATTATGTTTAGCAAGGTGCTGGCTTCAAGGTGTTCTTCGAACCAAGGGGTTCTACAACAGTGAACCAATTTCATATTTCTAGTTGCATATTGATTGTTGGCAGTGTTATCATCTGGGATAATGACGATCTCACATTGTCGAATCTTGAACCGCATGCCTCGAACAGTCTGCTGCCTCATGGGTTACTATGATTGATGCTGCATGGGTAGTCTCGTCATTGCGGGCGAAGGTAAACCCATGAAAAATTGGCAATTTAGGTCCATTTTATTTTAATGCAAACGTTAGTATAAGACATATGAATATTCCTTGAAATTCCGGTAGAAAAATTACCGGAACTTGTCAAATTTTACTGAAATTCGTTAAACCGGATGTTCAGCTGTTGAAAGTTCTGTAAAAAATTACCGAAAACTGTAAAATTTTCTTAGTTTGTATATACATACTATGAAGCTATGAATTTCGCTTCATTTACATTGCCTGACAAGTGGCACGTCGTTACCAATTTTTGCCTACAGGCACAATATATGAAAGGTTGTTTGTTAGGAGTTATGTTTTAAGCAGTGATTCAGTTAGCTTAGGATCGAGCTTGGCATCGATGTGCTGGTATTTCTTGAGACATAAAAAATATAATATTTCTTCAAAAACTACACCCATGTTCTTCATAACTATTTAGCTTCTGATTTTACTAGGCGATGGTCAAGAAAAATAATCTACTCATATCAATCCATGTAAAATTCCGCACAATATTCTTTTAATCACATTTAAACAGAACCTGCCGCAAAACACAAATTAATTTTATGTAGGAAATGAAAAGTATGTGTGGTCATCAATAGTGGTCATGTGTACACATAGGAAGCATGTGTGGTTACAAATAGATATCATTTGTTTATTTTATTGCAAAAAATTATAGATGGGATACATAGAAATTATGATATTATCATTGCTTTTTTAACAGTGTATAAAAATATTGTATGGCTCACGAAGTACCCAGCTCATCAGTCCCAATGAGGTCTATACAGGTGAAGCAGAAGTGGTTAAGTTGTATTAGTGTATTTCAAAATACTGGCATTGTGTCCGTGAGATGTCCTGTTTTTTTTTTTTTGAAAACATGGGTGACGTAGATCTCCAAAAACAAAAATTCACAGCAGTAGCAAATTACAAGGCGTATTGCTTATTTTCGGTAATTGGTATAGTTTTTAAAAGGTTTGGGCTGAAAAAGGCCATTTTGTGCACTAAAAGGATGCTGACAAAAACTAATCTTGCTTCGTTATCATTCGCTTGTTTTTGGAGTTTTACGTCACTACCCGAAATCATGGATTGTTTACACATTCTTCGTTACTAATATCGATAAACACCTTGCTCTTCGCCATCTGTATATACCTCATTGCATCGGTCCCGAGCGTCCTAAGCGGGGGTTCTGCGTTGCTGTCAACCACATATATTTGCACCATAGTTCACATGATTTTGACAATTTTGGACATCTGACAACTGAAATCGACAAAGATTTTTCATTAGAACCTAACTGATAAACGTTATCATTTGCTTCTTCCTTAAATTTGTCGATCTTGGCAAACTGACTAATTAATCTACATCAGCCATTGCGAACCACAAGGGTCCTATTTGATAGAATTAAAAGCTTACATGGGTAGATTTTGCTTTACGAGAAGTTTACGGAAGAAGTCATTGTTTACGTTTGTCAGTTAAGCCGCAATGAAAAATCGTTCTCGAAATACCAAAACAAATCGATCAATTGAGGAATCCAACTTGAAAAAAGAAGAAGACACCGATTGGTGATAAATCTGACAGCTCTCAGGACGAAACTTTTAAAATGCTTTTAGAAAATTCAAATGAGATTCTAATTAAAAGCGGTTTTTTGTATGATGTAAGTGTCCTGATAAATGCTTAATAGACCTTCCCTAATGGCGAGACCAAGTGCACATATGAAAGTGTTTGATGTTAAAAATAATAGATTGATCCATTCATCGTAACCATATATTCATCACATTGATACTGAAATTCATGTGAGCTACAGCAAAATCCTTAATGATTGCCCCCCTGGTCTTAAGCTCGGTTCAACTAAATGAATCACCCCTCAACTCATATCTCTCAATTGTTAATGCTTGGTACAGACATACAACGTACACCGTTGTACGCCTTTAGTCTAGTTAACCCTAGTGATCCTCAGAGTACAGAGATATGTGGAAATTAAATCCGACGGTTTGACAACGGTGTTCGTTTTGTTTACAAAAGCTGCTTACACTTCAGCAGAGTAAAATGTTACAGCTTTGTGCGTGACTTCGTTGTTGTCAGCTTCTATTGTTAACATTTATAACGTGCAGGTAATTTGTTTATTATATATTTAAAAAAAAATATCAATTATGAAGTGTATTGCAAAGTTTTGCACATCGAATTTCGTCAACATAAGCTACTTCTTGAATATTGTTGGAAGCGGGTTGGCCGGAAACTGTCGTATGGACGACTAGTAACTTTCTGAATACTCTGATGATTACCCAAGTAACCACGAGGCTGTAATAGCATGCATATATAGGGTATGTGTATTACGTTTAGTGCATCATTGAAGTTGGTTTAAAGCTGAAAAGGGCCCCACTAAGATCAAACTAATGCTATATCTTTTGTAATGCCATAAGACTTCGCTAAAGTAGCATTATTGCATTGGTAATGCATCACTACTTTTCCAAGCTTATATAACGCTTCATTACTTGACAACTGTTGAATTGATGCGATCCAGCATTACCGATGTTGATTTTGGGTTGAATAAGTGCAATATTATAATGCTTGTGGTTACTTGGGTACTATTGCAGACTTGAATGAGTATGTAGGTGATTCCTAATGTTGACTTCAGACTTGGCGATTTCATTATTGAACGGCTATGAGGGAATCTGCGATCCCGTAATGAAAAATCTTTCTCAAAATACCAAAACAAATCAATCAATTGAGGAATCTAAATTGAAAAAAGAAAAAGACACCGAGTGGTGATAAATCTGACAGCTCCCAGGACGAAACTTTTACAATGCTTTTAGAAAATTCATATGAGATTCTAATTAAAAGCGGTTTTTTGTATGATGTAAGTGTCGTAATAAATACGTGATATACTTAATAGACCTTCCCTAATGGCGAGACCATGCGCACATATGAAAGTGTTTGATGTTAAAAATAACAGATTGATCCATTCATCGTAACCATATATTCATCACATTGATACTGAAATTCATGTGAGCTACAGCAAAATCCTTAATGATTGCCCCCCTGGTCTTAAGCTCGGTTCAACTAAATGAATCACCCCTCAACTCATATCTCTCAATTGTTAACCCCTCACAACGAATCTGGCCAGATATGCCAATCTGGCAGCTCTGATTCTAATGACAGTGTTTGTTTATTGTCGAAAAATCAACAATTACGTTTATGCCGCAATAATCTGGGTCGTAGTCAGTAGTGCTAATAATTTATTTTTCAAAATGTTTGCTACCAAATCACACCGGTCAGTTGCTTCATTGGTTATCAAAGTGAGGTAAATTCAACATCAAATCCTGCAGTAATCTATTATAGTTATACTGTTGAAATTCCTTGACTTCAGATACCTATCACAAGCATCATCAGGACAAGCCAATCCGCATAACAATGTAGACCAACGGGAAGTGGACACTTTGGGTAAAATGGCTGAGGATTGGTGGAATCCGACCGGTCCCTTGAAAGGCCTTCACTCCATGAATTCCCTCAGAGTTCCTCTCATTCGAGATGGACTCATTGCTACGACCTTGGTTCCCCAAGGTCAAATCAGAGCACCGAATGTACTTAATGGATTCAATATTCTGGAGGTGGGTTGCGGAGGTGGCATTCTAACGGAATCACTAGCGAGAATCCATGCCAATGTAGTCGGAATAGATCCCGGTGAAAAATTGATCAATGTTGCAAGAGAACATGTGATGAGGGATCCGAAAATTTCGCCAAGAGTGCAATATCTGGTGGAGACCGTTGAGGAACATGCACAAAATAATGTGGAACGATATGACGCGGTGGTGGCGTCAGAAGTGTTGGAACACGTCAATGACAAGCCCGCTTTTCTGGAGCATTGCATAATGGCACTTAAGCCGGGAGGCTCGATTTTCATCACGACACTAAATAAGACAACAGCTTCGTGGCTAGGTGGGGTTGTCGCTGCGGAGTATATCCTGAAACTGGTACCGGAAAACACTCACGACTGGGAGAAATTTATAGCTCCGTTGGATTTGCAGCGTATCCTTAAGACGTTCAACTGCAGTACCATTTTGATGCATGGGATGTCTTATGAATTCTGGAGAAATAGCTGGTCCTGGTGCAAAAGGATGGATATTAACTATGCTGTTCAAGCGGTGAAACTAGTCGATAATAATTGATAGCTTTTCTTTCAATAAAGGTAGTTTAATGTACCTCTTAAATTTAGACAAATTTTACAAAATAATCGGTTGGACTTAATCTACTATTCAATCATCATCGTCGTCTCTAGGTTTTTCCATTCGTTTGATATTCAACGGCAGGATACTTTGTTGCCGCTTGCCTCCTTTTTCGTATTTTTTCTTCACCGTCTTCATCACGCTGGTGTAAAACTTGGCCATCTCTTCGTCCGGTACGTCCAGGCGCATTTTTTGTTTTTCGGCCGCTTCGGCTCGTTCCCTTTCAATCAGCTCGGCTAAATCTTTGTTTTTCTCCAGCTCTATGAGACGTTCGATTTCCGGATTCATCCCACCGTAGCTGACACGTCCTTCGATGAGGTCCTCGCACGGAACGTAGCTTGTTTCGATTATGTACTTGGAAGATTCGTGTAGCATTTTGTCGGTGAACTCGTTACTGTACAGGGCCCTGGGAGGAGGAGAAAGGTTATACGGTAGCAACTTAGTTGTTAGTCAATTCTAGCAAATGGTATTTACCTTCCTTCGGCGTCATCCTTTTCTTTTTCGAGTTTTTCTCGTGTCCTGGACATAAATTTCATTTCCAATATGCCTTTCGACAGCTTTACCTTGTTCATTTTGGTGCTCATGCTGGTAATGCTGTTTTTAAGAAATATGAAGGTAATAATTTTAGGAATAACAGGACAAGCAAGGCGAAGATAACCTGCGGAACGTGCAGATGGCAAACAATTTTATTTATTTCTTTTATGACGTTTTTTTGTTTTCAAAAACCGGTTGGGCGAGGGATTAATCATATGTATGAGGTACTAGATTAGAATCGAGTGTACCAAATGAAAAGAGTTAATGAGCGAAAATCATTTTTATTGAAGTTTGGAAATAATAATGGATGAGTTTTGTAAATTTTAACACACCTAGATTAAAATCGAACGTATATCCGAAATTCATTTGAATTTTGTTACAATGTAGACTACTTTTTACTAGGAACTACGACAACCTCTTATGAGAAAATATGGATTGACATGATATTGATAATATTTTTTTTGGATATTACTCAGCTGTGGTATGTTCCTAACGAGCGTGCAAACATTTTGTTTTTGTTGATATTTTCCGTTTATTCACTTCTCTTTTCTTCATCGAGTTTGACAGTTGGTGTTTGCAGCTGTTGCAGTTTCACAGAGGCGAAGGTTAGCAGAAATTTGAAAAAGTTTCACTTTATTCGTTTTAAAACATAGAATTGATTAATTTTGAACTCAATCGAACAGTGGCATGAAACTATAGATTTTATTGGTGAAAATGTTCAGTTTTGGCAAAAAGCCTGCCCCGCCGAAGCGGGATAAGAAGCGCGATCCAACCGAGGTTTGTTTTCACACATCATTGCAGCGGACAAAAGATTAGTCATCAGTTAGGATTTTGTTTGATATCCGGGATTTTTTCTTTTCTTTATCGTAGTATGGACTGTTTGGATTAGGCGACGCTGGCATCGGAGCTGATGACGATAGTGATTTGGATGACGATGGGGATGATGGCGATTTGGAAGCTGAACTGGCAGCAATTGCCTCCGGATCGGGTGGTGGAAGGAAGCCGCGACCGAAACCGAAACCAAAGGGAGGGATTGTCGCACCCGAGGCTTTGGACGCGATGGTGGCCGCAAGCTTGAGAGACGTTGGCAGTGATGAAGAACTTTCCGGAGATGACGATGATCCGGATTTGTTGAGCGAACTTGCGGATATCGCCGGTGGAGATGTAGTAGAAGACGAACCAGATGTAGATAGAGCATCTCCACCGAAGAGAGCGGCTTCGAGTGGCTCTGGAGTAAAAGATTTGATTCAATCTAGGATTCAAATGTACACCACTGCGGAAGACAATGCAAAGAAAGCGGGCGATTCGTCCAAAGCAAGAAGGTTCAATCGAGGGTTAAAAACATTGAAAGACTTGTTGAAGCAAGCAGAAGCTGGAAAAACAGTAGATCCTAACGATATTCCCCCCGAAGTAAGTGTGGGGGCTTCCGCTTCTGGAGCTAAACAACAGTCGCCAAAAGACGAAAAATCATCCGACACTCCTATAATTCCTACCAGACCAGCTCCAGCTCCTCCTCCGGCAACACCAGTTATAGAATCAACTACCATGCCTCAAACGCCGGAATCAAAACCTCTGGTCGATCCTCAGCTTACTCTACTAAACGAAAGGAAGATTCAGTATAAAACTGCTGCCTTGGAGGCGAAGAAAGCAGGCAACACAGAAAAGGCTATCAAATACATGAAAATAGTAAAACAATTCGATTCGGTTATCCAGGCGTTGGAAAGTGGACATGAAGTTAATTTGAATAATATGCCACCGCCGCCAGGTGAACAAGACATAACACCATCTGTAGCTTCTGCCACTCCACCGCCAGTGCCTCCTCGCGCAAGAAAAGAAGAAGATCATACCCAAAAGGAAGCTGAAGTGCCTGCCGTTGTTTTGCCTAGTAGCGAACCAACTGCCCAAGAAGAATCAGAACAACCAGAAGAGGAAGAAGTGCTAATTCAAGCGTCCTCTATTGCGGAAGCCTTACAACAACGTTTGGAAAAGTATCAATCCGTCGAGAAGGCAGCCAAGGATGAAGGCAATGCATCGAAAGCACGCCGTATTGGCCGTATCGTGAAGCAGTACCAGGATGCTATAAAGCTACACAAAGCCGGCAAACCGATTCCGATCGAGGACCTTCCGACCCCACCCGGTTATGCGCCAATTCCGGTGGACGGGCCGCCAAAAGTACTTCCCAAGCCGCCTCCACCGCCACGACCGGTTCCGACGGCTGCGCAAGCTACAACTCCCGGAGGGTCAGCTGTTGCTACTGCCGGCGTTGCTGGTAAGTGCTAGCTTTTCTCTAAATTTATATGTTCATCTGTTCATCTAAAAACTGGTCAGACAGAGCAATTTGAGCATTTTATAAGTAAAGTTTTACGTTTGGATTATTGCATTAGGTGTTGAAGGTTTGACAACGGTGTAATATGCACATAAAAGCATATCTGTCCCACCTGAAAAAAAAAACAACAAGTCGAGAAATACGCAGTTGAAAATTGATTTCCCTGTACACGGAAGAAACAAAGAACCCAAAATTAAGTTCATTTCACCCAACTTTAGAGTTCCGTGCGGGAAGCCAAATTTGAGTATATACCATAAAACTCAAATTTGAGTAACCGTGGCTGAGGTTTATGGTGGGTATATTTAACCTAAGGCAATAAAACCTTAAAGAACCCAAAAATGAGTACTTTTCTACCCGGTATAATATGCAAATGTTACGAAAATTTAAAAATAGTGGTTTATTTTCGTTATGACATCAAAATATGAACATTTTCTGGATAATTTTATTGGTGTTGTTTATTTTTTCATTTCTGTGATTTTTATCAATAACGGCTAGTCACCGTAATACAATTCAGTATCTTATACACGTCAAATAATTAATGTATGCAAACGATTTTGCATGCTTGAACAACTTATTAATATTAACTATTAAGAAAAATAAAAACAAAAACGATGAAAGCATCACTGATACCTGATCGACATAAAGAAATAAAAATCGCTGGAATTCGCCGGTAAAATGGTGAGCGATGGAAGTTGTATGGCGTCTGTTTATCTACGCTTATTTATTGGAGACATCAATTTCTTCTAGCCGTTTTGCCAAATTTTGCACAGTTTGACTGCAAGGGTTGTGAACACTCTTAAAAATCCGATAAGAAATCAAAGAGTGTAGATTTCGAAGCAACACGGGCACGGGGATTCCAAAAACATCGAACAGTTTAAAGAAGACGTCAACAGCCTGACAAGCAGAATCGCCACACGGGATCACATATCCTTCGCAAAGGATGTGATATTGCCCACGCTGGAAAAGTTCGGTGACGCATACAATATGTGGCGGCAGATCTCTTTCAGCATGCTTTTGCAGCGCCTCAACATCGGTTTCGTCTTCATTGCACTATGAAAAGGAAATGAAAATAAAATAAAATATATTAACACTGCATAATTGAACTATGCAATTGACCATTCTCGACAAATTTGTGTATTTGCTCAACCATTTTGCTCTTGACAATGACAGAAAAGAATTGATCAAATAGATTTTTTTGACAAGAATGGTCACTTACAGACAGACATAACAACTAGAAAAATTTCTCTAAAACTCCATTGTTAAGTTACTAAAGTTTAAGCAGGGGCTAGATAGTCAAGAAGAAAATTTATATAGTTTTTAGCTGAATAACGTTACTCACACGAACACTCCCTCAAATATTTGGTCAAAATAACACAACGAATCAAAACAAAAAAGCTTCTACTACCGAAAAGCGGACGAATGTATGGTAATTTTTAAGCTTCAAGGTGTACTTCGGACCAAAGGGTCCTTATAACAGTGAATCGATTTCAAATAGCTATTTTTATATTGATTGTTGGTTTGTGTTTCTTGACGAGGAACTCTATCGATAATTATGCCATGTGTTGTCAGTATATTTGTGATTATAAGATATAACCTTTACCTTAATCCATCTTATTAATGGCGATGCAATGTCCTCGTCAAGCTGCATATGTGGTTCTGCTTTGCGTTTAATACCCCTGTTCGTTAACGACTTAAAGATTCGCAATAATCCTTTGACGCGTATGCTACAAATTATAAAACAAAATTTAGTTTTATGATGATAGTAGAAGAATGTATATCATACGATCCTGTACGTTGTTCCAATTGTTTTTGTCTAGTATCATTCCTGTTCGTAGAAAACTCTCCAGTTCATTGTCTTGATCACGATTCAGCATTAGTTCATCATATGTTTGTTGAACCTATAACAAAACAATCCATGTTAATATAGTTTCTATTTGAATGAAATTTGTGCAAATTTTGACACTTATCAAAAGGCCACGATATGCCAATAAGTGAGGAAATGTTCTCAATATTTCGTGCATTTTATTGTCCTTGCATGTCCTCAACAACGAATTATGCAGTGGAAAACATTGCCTCATGCTCTCGCAAATATGGCGGCCATTCTGTGGAGTAGGAATTACAGCTGAAATGCTGGACGCAAGATCCTTTATTTCTTCGGGTACTTTGATTTCTTTCGCAGTCCTAATTCTACGGAATAATCTTTTTTCGGGTGATACATCCTTTCTCATATCACCCACTCGGGTTTCTATAACGCCGGTGTGGCATCCAAATTCACGACCTCCATGTTTCCAGAAGAAGAATGACTAAAAATGTAATATGGTTATTGCGCTTTTAAAACAGCAAATTATACACTTGCGTTAAAGAGATTGCTCCCATACTCTTATGTCAATACAAACCTCAGCTGGAGCCTCTTCACGTATTCGGGTTACATGCAGAAAAGGAAACTCCTGAAGAATTTTCTCTGCGAGTTGCTGCTTTTCTTGGCAGGTCGGGTATTTAGACTTCTTGATGATTTGGTCCTCAAAAAAATGGGTTGTGAGGATGCGATTCATATACAGCAAGCTTTTATGGTCAGGTATCAGCTCATAATCCAAGTAGCGGTGCATGATCTTACGGAACTTGAGTTCTTTCGCCAGAATTGAACGGAGGGTCTAGAAGAATTTAAAGAATATATAACTTAGGTTTTATGCATTCTAATTAACTAAATATCTCTGCGGGTAGGGCGAAGTAGAAAAAAATGAAATATTTTCATGCATTATTTTGGCACTTGAAAGTATACTACATTATTTTCATGCTTCAATATATATCGCCTAAATACAACTATAGTAATAGTATCAGCGACTCTTGGCACAGTTATTCTCTTAGCAAACATATGACTGTACTGATATCAATAAAAGTGTCGTTACTTTTTATTTAGCTAACAAACGTCGTTTTTTGTTAAAATCTTATTAGAACTTCATCATAATCTATCAATTCTGCTAAACTTTGTTCTTAATGAAAAGAAGTGAGATTTTATTCGATAAGTTTTAATGAGTTCAAATTTATCTATACTTACTAATTCAGAGTGGTCGTCATTTGTTTGGTCATCTTCGAAATTCTCAGTCGTTGCTATATACTTTAAAATCATTTTTATCGGCCCTTTCTCTACTATTCCCATGTCAATTAAGTCTTTTTCATTCAAATCACGTAGAATTTCATCGTTGAGTCGATGTGCTGAAACAAAATGTATGTAAAAAGTATGTGCTTTCGAAATTGGCGAATTTGGCTCTAACTTTTGAATACCCATCAGAGCTTCAAGCAACGGCTCTATGGAACTGAAGAGAAGAGAGTTGGTATATAAATAGTAGATGATGAATAAAACGAGTATTTTATGATTTCGCCACAAGCAGCAAAAAATACACAGGGTAGCGGCATGTTTTCCCGGCGGAGGTCTCATTTCCGGCACAGACTCAAAAGCAATGCAAATTATTTAACTAGAAATTAGAAGAAAAAATAGTATTTTCGATTTAATTCCAAGTACCTTTGCTTATCTTCGACAGATACACGTATTTCGTCTACAATGTGCAGACTTCTTCAGTGTCTCGTACTAATAACGTACTAAGTTATTAGTACGAGACACTGAAGAAGTCTGCACATTGTAGACGAAATACGTGTATCTGTCGAAGATAAGCAAAGGTAGTTGGAATTAAATGGAGAATACTAATTTTTCTTCTAGTTTCTAGTTACTGGTATTCCACTAAACAGCTCAAACCCTCTAGGATTCAAATTATTTAGTTAGAACTTTAACGTAATCATGCTAACCATCAGCTAGTTGAAAGCGTTAAAATTGGCTATACTGAGGGGTGTATTAAAGCACAATGGTTTGTCGCAATAAGCCTACAAAGTGAGATTTAACATTTAGTTAATAACTTTTACGTGAGTATTTGGAAAGCTAAAATAAACTCTTTTCGTCATTGTATTTAGGGCTCATATAAAAGTGATCGTCGAGCTTGTTACTAAATTGCCATAAACTATATACCTTTCTTGTTAGCAATTTCGTTATACAAATTCTTAGAATATTCTGTGTGACAACTACTTCGTATGCTAAACAATAATTATTCAATTCGACAGTATCTAATCCTTGGATAACACATGAAATGTTACAATCAAAGCTAACTGTATACAAAAGAATGCCATAATAATGTTTGGAACAGTTTTCATATTTCACAACAAAACCCGGACGGAACTCAGTGCCATTAATTTTAAATTGTGAGATTACTTTAATTTTATCGGGCATATCAAACAACAAACCTGCAGTATCTATAACAGACTTCTCAGTAGATGCCGACGAAATAATAATAAGTTTATCAATATCGTAATTATGGTTAACGATCTTGTAAGCTTACTTTAAGGCAACTCGTTTGGTTAAACTCGAGGTCGAATTTTGAAAATTACCGCATGTTTTCGCTTGACCCTTTGATTCTTTAAACTTCGATTCAAATTGCATCCAGCTATAATAACAAATTGGTCCATTCTCCCTACACGATTGTGGATAGTGTGATATGTGATGAATTTTATTTATAGCCCTGCCTTCGGGAAAACAAAACTTGAAATAAATGTGGAATTTAGAAATTTCCTCTTCGAGCTCATTTATCATTTCCAATGAAATGTTGTTAGAAAAGCATATGAAACATATTTTTAGCAATGAATCAATAATACCGGAAAAATAACCATTTGTTTTCAAAACTTCGTGGAAAATAAAAGGAAAGCTTCTCAGCAGCAACCAGCTTTGGGCAGCGGATTGGCTTATTGTGTTTCCTTTAGCTTTTAAACTTTTGATTTTGAGATTAGACGATGGTTTATCGCGAACCTCAGTTTCGCCGTAATCAAATTCTTCAAGCATACGATTTACATCACTGACTGTTAGAGACTTGGAATCGTCGACAATATATAAATAAGAATCTTCTTAATCACCATCGGAAGAATCCCTTCTAGAAGATCATGCATAGGGTCGAAAACGTGATTATTTGGCCATCGGAAATATCGCAACTCGTGTAAAACACAATCTTCCTTAACGCCACATTGTGAAGCAGATTTTCATTTCCATTTCGCAAATCAGCTCGTGAGATCATACAAGCTCTGCAGAAGAAATTGGCGGAAGGTCCCAATAGCCCATACAATTCATGTATAGCAAGTGTGTCACCTAATGCATTCACCAATGTTGCGCGAAGTGTCCAAGTACCTAAAATAGAAACAACTTATGAATGTTTAACATTTTTTTTTGCTTTCAGAACAAATATTCTATGAAGGAAGCAGCATTGCAAGTTTACTGACCTTCATCAATTTTAACTTGAATGCCTTCTTCACTTTCCAGCTTCAAGATATCGTCAATTAATGGCTGTAGCACTTTCTTGTAGTCATATTTTTTCAACACACTGGATTTAACCATAAGAACGACGTAAACACGCTCCAGAGACGAATTGAGACGAGCATCAATGTTTTGCAATTTTATGCAAATATTTGTCAGTTTGTTGTTGCCTTTCCTGGATCCTAAAGGATTTGCGTACTCTCCTTCGTCGATGTGACGTGAGGGACGCAAAGCGCAAGGATAGATGTTGCTTGCGATAGTTCAAATATGTTGGCGTAAGTTCAAACACACATTCATTGTTGAGGCTTATATCTCAAAAGCGTTGAAAGATACCGCCAAACCGACCAAATTTTCGCCCTTCAGGGTCACAAAACAACGTGTTTACCTCTAGATGCATCTGTTTTGGTCGATATTTGGTACTGCTCGACATTTAGCACTTAAGCCCATTTCAGCACCTCTAAACCTTAACGAAAAAATCTGAAATTTTAGTATGTCATCTGATGGACCCTAAAGATCATTTTCCACATGAGAAAACATGTGCACGATATTTTTTTTTTCAAATAAGCCCCACGTCCCAGGCATAAGCAGAGACATCTCCGATATTTATTGCTTGAAGTCATTGTATTACTCTCTGGTGAGGTCGATTCTAAAATATCGCCCCACCGTCAACCCACACCAATGGAACCGAAAGAGTCCAATCAGTGACGAAGGTTACCGTAGATAGATCCCTTCCGTCTGCTAAGATATGAGAGCCGTTGTCAGCTGATCAAACTGGAACCAGTTTTGATTCGTCGGAACACATCAAGCGCCATCTTTGTCGCAGACATCTTACAAGGCCGAATCAATAGCATTGCCAAGCACATCAATGATAACCTTTAAGGACATACACGACCGAATCCCTCTCACTTCGCGATTTGCTGAGCACAAAACTCAAATATTATTAAGACTTCGTGCATGATATTTTCAGCAAATGCTTGCTCCTTTGGAGCATACTTTAGTTAGCAGTTTGAACTCTTTTTGTTTCGGTATAACTGTGATATTTAGTTCCAAACACTTGAAGTGAAAATTATTCTAACCTAGAATTTATATTGGAAAAGGACTCGGTCGTGTATGCCCTTAACCACGGATATTCGGCAAAAAAGTGAGGTTAAGGATACCATTTTGTCAAAGAAATTTCAGCATGAATTGATCGAATGCAGCGGGTTTTCAATAGAGTCTCAACAATGCTTGATTCCCCCTTTTCCGGAATATAAAATTCGGATACGCTTAAAGTTAGTACATATTTCAAAATTTATGATCCACCATTGGTACTTTAGATTTATGTTTGTGTTGAATTTTAAATAAATCAAACCTGACAGAACACTCGGTTGTTCCAGTGGTCACCAAACTAGTATAATCCCGACGACATTTTAACGGACGCCGTTTCATTTGCAGCAGCACTCGCAAAGTTAGCCACATGAGCAAAACGATTGTTGTTTTCTACGATAACATCAGCTAACTGTTTGTTATTTAAAATGTCGGCCCTCAACTCCGATAATCCAGTCAGTTTGGAAGAGACGATGCTGTGGTGGATGCAATACTAGTCATTTGATAATTCCCGTCCAACTTGACTAACGCAGCTTCGGATGTGATGAACGTACAAGTTGCGTGCTCTCGACAAAAGTCGTCAAAATAATATGTGCCTGCTGCCACTTATTTCAACTCCACGTTATATGCACCTTATTTTTTAATTTTTTCAATCCTCACTTCACCATACAGGTCCGAGCAAAGCAGTGAGATCGCCCCAAACACCGAACGAGAAACAGATTGCCCTACTGCTGGAGCGCCAGAAGGAATACCGCCAGGCAGCCGTCGAGGCGAAGAGTGCCGGTGAGCTCGAGCAAGCCAAGCAGTACCTTCGAGTGTTCAAAGTTTTGGAGAAGATGGTTGAATCTGCCCGTGGGGGAACTCTAATCGATAAGAACATCATTCCGATATCGCCTTCGAAACGATCCTCGCTGGAAGACTCTTTCACGGTCGTTGCGCAGGAAGATTGTACTCCGTCGGATGATGCCGACGTAGATCTGAACACGCGGCTCGAGGAGCAACTATCGAAGCAGTTGATAATGTGTAGGAATACTAGGGATCACCATCGGGATATGGGTGATGTGGCCGGTACGAATAGATTCGAAAAACTAGCTCTGAGTGTTCAAAAAGATCTGGACTTTGTCAGATTGGCACACAGGAAGCGTCTACCAATTCCGAAGTTCCACTACGAGATGAAGCAATTTAACATAGTCAAGTGTAACACTGATTTATCCGACAATGAAGTTGAAGTAACGATAGCTAGAGGTATCAACTATAACGTTCCCAATCCCAAGGAGGTGGACACATACGTAAAGCTGGAGTTTCCATATCCGCAGGTGAGTTTGCTTGATGATTTGATTTTCTAGGACAGTTCAATTGTTTCTTTTTAATTTATAGGATGATCCTCTAAAAGTGAAAACTGGTATCGTCAAAGACAGCGATAATCCGGACTACAATCATCGACAGAGCATCGAAATTCATAGAAGTCAACGAGCGTGCCAGAGGATATTCAAGAGACAAGCGCTCAAATGTGAAGTTTTTTCCAAAGGGTGAGGAATCAAATCTATTCAAAGTTTTCATGCAAATGTCCTGCCTGGGACATGGAAGTTTAATCGAATCACATTGCATTTACTTTGTGAGAAAATGTGTGAACGGACAGCACTCAGAAAGAATGATAACGATCAAAAGCATCTAGCACCTCAACCTCTGTCGTCGCATCACAACATGTTCAAGCACTTACGCTATCCATTGTCTGTCCAGCCCGTCATTCTCGTCAAAAGCTTTGTGCGTTGTCGTGTGTTGTCGACAGAAGGACATAGGATTGAAAATCGAAACGCAAAAAAAAAACCGATGTTATAGGGTTACCTATGTTCTCGAAACTTCTCAACTGTGTATGTAGATATGGATGAATTTTAAATATCCCTGCATGCGAACCCTACCCTCGAAACTGTATAGAAAAATCGTTTTTTTTTTGTGTCAGATTTCCCAGTCTAAATACTGTTGTAGGTCAATAGAAGTTTTTTCCTTTCCATTTTCGGTTGCTTATGACGAATCGCATCCTGCGTTAAAACAAAAATCTACTTCGTCGTGACGATGAATTGCGCTGACCGATGATCCGACGACGGCGTTGGTGCCACTATCAGATGTTGGGGTGCTGGATGCTGTCCTTGCTGCAGTTGTTGTCCATCATCCAGGTCTAGCATTTTTTCATCCTCCTGTTTCAGAGGTTTCCTTCGCTCGGACACCCTCATCGGAACGGTCACGGTGAAGCTTCAGCCACTGGAGACGCAATGCGAGATTCATGATTCGTTCCCGGTAGGTATTTGAATTTTAAAACGCTCTTCTTTTCTGCATCCTTACCGTTCTTACCGGGGTCAGAGGAAAAGACTCAGCATAGATATAAATATTATTGGGAAAAGTCTAGAAACCTTAGCTCTAAATCTCGCACAACTGATTCAATTCTTCAAACTGATGAACTTTTTTTGTTTCCTCCTCCATTTGGTGCTGCGTATGTCCTGTGGTCTGCTTCTGGCGCTCACTACAGCTGATGGACGGTCGTAAAACAGTCGGTGGCAAACTGGAAGTGAAGATACGTGTTCGGAATCCAATCCTGGCAAAGCAGATCGAGCAGATAAATGAAAAGTGGCTGATTATCGATGCATGAGTTGTTACCCGGCACTAGGATGCATATGATACGCAATGGTGATGTGGAGAGATTGACTGGCATGGGTAGTAAAAAGAAATGTAATGGAATCTAAACAGTAATCTATACATACCTATGTATCTATACAAGGCAAGGCTACGCGAAACAATCGAAATGAGGAAATAACGCTTTAAACTTTTGTTGAATGTTGAAATAGGCGGACTGTTGGTAAAATTGTGTTTTGACTCATTTAGTCAGTTTGTGATGAACGATAAGATAGATTTACAATGTCGAGATATCTTAGATGGAAATAAAAAAGTGCTTATGTTATAATCGATTATTGTGTTATTTTTTATCAATAGATAATCACATAAACTTCTAGGTGTACACACTCAATCTGTTCGGTAAAATTTCAAACAGCAAACTTGATAAACATTAAAAATAAATCTAAAAAACTGGAGCAAATTAATATTATATCAACACTTCTACTGGAAGTTCCACTTTAATATTATCTATTGATAAATATAATATATTTGTATTGTTCGTTGTGTTACGAGTGGAGACGAATTAAAATTTACTTTTTCAGCTGTTCTGAACTGTCAAGAGTGTGGAGCAAAGTGTTTGTGTTGTCAGGTGTACGGTAGTTATAACAACTCTCCCTCTTTTTGAGAAAATGGACATTACAATTACAAATTAAGTCTTTGGGGAGGTTTAATCACTCGGTTTGACAACTTAGAGGTTGCGGAGGTAACCTATTTGCTGATTGCGGTGTCCTGATCCGAAGAACCCGAATGCAGCTCAACAACAAGCTCCGTGGATGATGCAGCGACCTGAGTGCACGCTATCGGACTCGCATCAATAGTTACTTCACCAGCAGGCTCGAACTTGCCACCGAAGCAGAAACAGGAACCGTAGTGATCATACGTTCAGTATTCACCTCCTCCCTAGGGGTGTTCATCTATTCTTCACGCAAATACGCACCTACTCCAATGATGTTGTCGATGTGGCGTTCCCAAACTTTTCCGTCATCCATGCGAACTAGGTACCGTAGTTACCAGCTTTCTCAACGCTTTCTCGAACTTTTCTTCAAGCTTTCTCGAACGCGATCTCCGTCCTTGAACAACCGTACTGCTATATCATTCGTAGACTTCGGTTCGTTATTCGACAGCATTAGATCATTCTCGAGATTCTCGACCGGAATTTGCGGTAAAGAATTAACACGGCTGGCAATTGACCTGTGGAAGGATGCAGCATCTTCCGGTCAATCAGCAGAATATTCGAGATCTCCATGTTGAAATCGGATTTCTGTTACTTTAGAGCTTTTAGCTTTTGTTTGAAAGTCGGCACGTAGCGTTCCACTTGCCTGTTCGTCGATGGATGATACGGAGCTCCCATTTTGTGCACTACGCCGTTCATCCGCAAAAAATCTTCCGTAATTTGCCGGAATACCATGTTGGTTTTGCCTCCGGAGAACCTCTTCTAATCGCCGAAGTTGCACTTCATCGGGTCCAGTTAACTTTATATCGTCGAGAAATACTCTGACTCCCTCGATTTCCTGTACAATCACTTTCATCTGACGCTGCCAAATTGCTTGCGCCGACGCGATGCCGTACATGAGTCGGTTTGGAGGACACAAGCCACGGTGCGTACTTAAAGTAAGTATTTCCCCCTGTCTTCTTCAGCCACTTCTGGCTGCAAATATGCCTGTACGAGGTCAATTTTCGGAAATTTAACTAACGACACTAAAAGTTTATCCACCGCACAGTGGGAAAAAAAGTGCCAAAAACGCGAAAGAATTCTATATCTCAGCTCGGAGTGAAACGATTTCTGTAAATGGTACTTTTACTTGAAGGATTTTAGAGAATCAAATGGACGTGGTCTCATTGGCCGCACGGAACTGCTTATGGAGAAAATGACCTAATTTTACCCTGTTTCCCCTAATATTTTCATGTTGTTCAGAAATGTATATGCTCGGTGTGACTCAAGATCAACAAAATGATGCTAGTCCTATGTAAAATTTTCAGGAGAATCGATGATGACATGATAATTTCCTGGAGACTTGATTGGAGTTAGTTTCCACCCTGATTCCCCCAATATTTTCGAAAAACACAATGTTAGGGGAAACACTGTAAAATCAGCCATACTTTCATTCATAGAGTCGTTTCAGGCAATTTTACATAGGACTAGCCTTATTCTGTTCATACATTAATTGTTATGTTATGTATTCTCCGTGCGAGGAGTAACGCTTATGATGTAGAAGGAGATGTTCGCTCATCACCATGGGTCACCAAGAGTGAACAACAATGTTTTTGGCTAGAATGAAAGATGTGAAGAGAAAGTGTTGAAAGGTCCGTCAGAGTGCGGCAGGTAGGAAAATTAACAGATGTTTTTGAAAATTGAGCGAAAGGGCATGTATCCAGTGGTACTCGAACCATGGACGTCAATCTTTGCCTAACATCCCACTGCGGGGTAGGTTGTAGCGACGGAACAAGTCCGCCACTTCAACAGGCAAAAATTGACGCATGGAAAGACGCTCATGTACCACTGTGGCTTGTATAGTTTATTCTTAGCGATCTATTGTGTGCACTCTGTTTACTGATGCGCACATGGGAGAGGAACTCTCTCCTTTTTTTGGGTTTGTTTTGATTCGCACCGACTGACGATCACTAAAGTTTGTTGTTCACTCTTGGTGCCCCATGGTGATGAGCGAACATCTCCTTCTACATCATAAGCGTTACTCCTCGCACGGAGAATACATAACACAACAATTAATGTATGTAAACCCATAAATGGTGGTAACCATTAATTATACTGGTGGGGATTAGTATCGCATCGCTTCACGATGTTTCTCTCCGAGGTCTCTACGTTGGAGACGACGAGAAAAACTTGTTGAAGTGGCGGACTTGTTCCGTCGCTACAACCTACCCCGCAGTGGGATGTTAGGCAAAGATTGACGTCCATGGTTCGAGTACCACTGGATACATGCCCTTTCGCTCAATTTTCAAAAACATCTGTTAATTTTCCTACCTGCCGCACTCTGACGGACCTTTCAACACTTTCTCTTCACATCTTTCATTCTAGCCAAAAACATTGTTGTTCACTCTTGGTGCCCCATGGTGATGAGCGAACATCTCCTTCTACATCTTATTCTGTTTTTCTCGAGCCACACCAAACAAAGCAATCTCTGAATAACACAAAAAATATTTGGGGAATCGGGGTAAAATAGACCATATCTTCGTTGACAGAACTGTGCGGCTCAATAACAGTTTTTGTCATTGCCCAGTGAACAAGCGAACAGAACAGTTCGTTCGGTCAGCTCTCCGTTGCTTTGGAAGCTTTTCACAAGTTGTTTCAAGCCTTCAGCTCTATTTTTTTCTGAATCGCGAGTGAAATCAAGTCTTGGTTTTCGGAAGTAGAAAACGTTGAGTGTTAAACAGTGCAATAACGCCATTTATTGCAATTAGCAATATTGCCACGATCGAAAAGCCATATTGTTCCGCATCTATACGGCACGCACACCAGCAGGCCATCGTGTGTAGCGTGCAGTCGATCATCTGCTAACCACCACCGACCAGTATCACCAGTATCATTACCATCATCGTTCAGCTCCACGCCTAGCCGGTACACGCGGCCACTCATCGTCGCTCGGCAGCAGCAGCACATTCGTCGCCCGTCTGCAGTAGATCAGTGATACATATAAGATAAGTTTTTTTAGTAGTATATAAGATAATTTTTTATTTCTCGCTCTTTTGAATTCATTATAATCGTATTGTGTGTGAGTGTGAAGAGTGACTGAGAGTGTGTGAGTGTGTGTGCTTAGGTTTAATTTGTGTATCTGTGATTGATTGTAGTTAATTACGTTAGTGGTTGAGTGCCATAAGCTCCCACAAGCGAGCCATGGATGATTTATCGGAACATGAATCATCTATGGCGCAAAATGATGGGGTAGCTCTTAAAGTTACCCGATCGCGTGCTTATCCTGAAAATTCAGCTGGTCCTTGGGTTGTCTATTTTCGGCCCAAAACGAAACCTCTTAATGTTTACCAGATTTCAAACGATCTGACGAAACGATTCTCGGCCGTGACCGAGATAATTAAGGTGAGACACAATAAATTAAAAGTCGTTGTGTCCAACCTTAAACAAGCTAACGAAATTTCTGTCTCTCAATTTTTTACACTGGAGTATTTAGTGTACATCCCAGCTCGAGGTATTGAGATACAAGGTGTGGTCTCCGAAGCGAGTTTGACCCCTGAGATCCTGTTGAAGCAGGGGGTTGGTCGATTTAAGAACCCTCTGTTTCAGTCAGTCAAGATACTCGATGTGCGAAAACTAGGCACAGTATCGATCACTAAGGGTGAAAAGAAGTTTACTCCGTCAGACTCGTTTCGTGTAACTTTTTCTGGTTCAGCCCTCCCTCAATACGTCGAGTTGGGAATACTTCGACTACCTGTGCGGTTGTTGACCTCCCATTGCAGCAATAAAGCACGCTGCTCTAATTGTGGAGAGAAACACGAGGATGGCGCCTGTGCAGACAGCACACCAAAATGCGCCTTCTGTAAGGGAACTCCTCCTCATGCTCTCTCGTCGTGCCCAGCGTACAAACAACGTGGGGAACAATTAGAACGCTCGCTGAAACAGCGTTCCAGGCAATCGTTCACCGAAATGGTGAAAAAAGCCTCACCATCACCCGATGTCAATACAAATCCCTTTGCTCCTCTGTCAGATGACGAGTCTGACTTTGATTCGGCTGAAGAGGGAACATCGTTCACTTTTCCGGAAGGTGCTTCAAGGAAGCGAAGACGCGTCCGCCCACGGAAAGTTGTTGAGAAGAAGCCCGAGACCAGCTTGCCCATTTCAAAAAGAGGTGGAAAGAAGGAAAAAACAATTCCTCCTGGTTTCCGTAGTACCAACTACACCCAGGACTTTCCATCTCTTCCGGGGACATCCAAAACCCCTGACGCCCCTATTTTAAGAACAGAAGCCCCCTCCTCAAGTGGGCTGTTCTCATTTGATGGCATTGCCGAAGGTATCTTTAAGTACCTCGAAATTTCTGACCCTCTCAAAAGCATTGTTATGGCAATGCTTCCCACTGTGAAAACTTTTTTGCAGAAATTAACATTAAAGTGGCCCATCCTTGCAGCTATCATTTCCTTCGATGGATAATTTTCCAAATGAGGTCGGGGATTTGATCACTGTTCTACAGTGGAATTGTCGAAGTTTGATTCCTAAATTGGAATCTTTTAAATTTTTAGCTCACACTACCGGTTGTGATGCATTCGCTCTTTGTGAAACATGGCTCTCTTCCGAAATCGATCTTCATGATTTCAATATTATTCGTCTTGACCGTGAGGATTTGCGTGGAGGGGGAGTACTTTTGGGGATCAAAAAGTGCTACTCCTTCTATAGAGTGAATTTTCCTCCTATTCCAGGTATTGAAGTTGTCGCATGTCAGGCTGTTATTAAAAATAAAAGCCTTTGCATTGCTTCCGTTTATATTCCTCCTAGAGCCTCCATTAACCGAAAACAACTCTCAGATATTTGTTCGGTTCTTCCTGCTCCACGGTTGGTCATGGGAGATTTTAACTCTCACGGTACAGGCTGGGAAGAACTGTATGATGACAACCGGTCTTCCCTGATATATGACCTCTGTGATAACTTCAATATGACAGTTCTTAACAATGGAGAAGTAACACGTTTGGCTGGTACATCCTCAGTTGGCAGTAGATTAGACCTCACACTTTGTTCGAATTCATTATCGTTGGATTGCACATGGAATGTGATTCAAGATCCCCACGGTAGTGATCATTTGCCCATAAAAATTTCGGTTGCCACCGGGTTCAATCCGTCGAAATCTGTCAACGTCACGTATGATCTTACCCGTCACATCGATTGGACAAAGTTTAGGACAGCAGTAGATGAAGCCGTAACGACGGTAGAAAGGCTTTCACCGTTGGAAGAATATAACTTCCTCTCCAACCTGATCTTAGACAGCGCGCTTCAAGCTCAAACTTGACCAGTTCCAGGGACTTCATCTCGCAGGAAACCTCCTTCTCCATGGTGGGATCAGCAATGCACCGAGGTTTACCGAAAAAAGTCCGACGCGTTTAAAGTTTTCCGTAGACGGTGTTCCACGTGAGCACTTCGAAGTATACACAGCTCTCGAACGCGAACTTAAGAGCCTCATCAAGGCCAAGAAACGCGGTTACTGGCGATCATTCGTGAACGGGCTGTCGCGCGAAACGTCGATGAGTACTCTTTGGAACACGGCGCGAAGGTTGCGTAACCGAACTACGAACAACGAGAGCGAGGAGTACTCGGACCAATGGATCCTCAAGTTCGCGCGAAAAGTTTGTCCAGATTCTGTGCCGGCACGGATGATTCCTCGCGAAACCACGAATTCGATAGATGAGATTAGCCAACCCTTTTCAATGGTAGAGTTCTCTCTCGCACTCCTTTCGTGTGGCAATACGGCTCCAGGGGCTGATAGAATCAAGTTCAACTTGCTTAAGAACCTCCCAGACGTCGCGAAGAGGCGCATGTTGAACTTGTTTAATCAGTTTCTGGAACTCAACATTGTACCGGATGATTGGAGACGGGTGAGAGTTATTGCCATTCAAAAACCTGGTAAGCCCGCGTCCGACCACAACTCCTATCGACCCATCGCGATGTTATCTTGTATTCGAAAGTTGTTGGAGAAAATAATCCTTTTCCGTCTGGACAAATGGGTTGAGACGAACAACCTGCTTTCAGATACTCAATATGGTTTCCGTAGGGGTAAGGGAACGAACGACTGTCTCGCGTTGCTTTCCACAGATATTCAGTTAGCTGTTGCTAAAAAAGAGCAAATGGCTTCTGTATTCTTGGACATAAAGGGGGCTTTTGATTCAGTATCTGTTGAAGTTCTTTCAGATAAACTCCACGCTTGTGGCTTTTCACCAATAATGAACAATTTTTTGTACAAATTGCTGTCAGAGAAACATATGAGCTTCTCTCATGGAACCTCTACAGCTTCACGATTTAGCTACATGGGTCTCCCCCAGGGATCATGTTTAAGCCCCCTTTGTATAATTTTTATGTCAAAGACATTGACGGTTGTCTAGGTGACAACTGTACGTTGAGACAACTTGCAGATGACGGCGTAGTGTCTGTCACGGGACCCAATGGGGTCGATCTGCAAGGACCCTTACAGGATACCTTGGACAATTTGTCTAGTTGGGCTCTAGAGCTAGGTATCGAATTCTCTACGGAGAAAACTGAGTTGGTAGTTTTTTCTAGGAAGCATAACCCAGCACAACCGAAGCTTCAAATTTGGGGTAAGCCGATAACTCATTCTATGTCATTTAAATACCTTGGGGTCTGGTTCGATTCTAAGTGCACCTGGAGATCCCATATTGAGTATGTGAAGCGAAAGTGCCAGCCAAGGATCAACTTTCTCTGCACAATTACCGGGACCTGGTGGGGAGCACATCCGCAAGATCTTCTAACGTTGTACCGGACAACGGTTTTGTCGGTTATGGAATACGGTAGTTTTTGTTTTCAGTCAGCGGCTCGGTCGCACTTCATTAAACTGGAACGTATTCAGTATCGGTGTCTTCGTATCGCGTTAGGTTGCATGCACTCGACTCACACCATGAGTCTTGAAGTGCTGGCTGGCATGTTGCCACTCTCGGATCGGTTTTCAGAATTATCTCTCCGGCTCCTCACCAGGTGTGAAGTTATGAACCCCCAGGTGATCGAAAATTTTGAGAAGCTCCTTGAGTTGAATCCTCAAACCCGCTTCATGACCTTGTACCATTTGTACATAACACAGGATGTCAGCCCTTCGCCGAACATTTCCAATCGTGTTTGCTTCTCCGATTTCGACAATTCGGTTCATTTTGATTTATCCATGAAGCAGGAGCTTCATGGAATCCCAGAGCATCATCGTCCTATGATTGCTCCGGTGATATTTGCTGCTAAGTTTGGCCAAGTTGATTCCACTAAATCGTTCTTCACTGACGGATCTTTGGTATATTTAATGAAATTTATAGCGCCAACTGTAAACTTCAAGCTCCTTGTTCCGTGTATGTCGCTGAATTAGCGGCAATACACTTTACGCTAGAAATTGTTGCCTCATTAACACCGGATCAGTACTTCATTTTCACGGATAGTCTCAGTTGTATAGAGGCTATTCGCTCATTGAGGCCGGTAAAGCACTCCTCATATTTTCTCATGAAAATACAGGAGCTTCTAAGTGCTTTATCTTCGCGTTATTTTATCATCACCTTTGTATGGGTCCCATCTCATTGTTCGATTCCGGGCAATGAGAAAGCGCTTGCAAAGGTGGGCGCTATGGAAGGCGATATTTGTGATCGACAAATCGCCTTCAACGAATTTTTTCCTATTTTTCGTCAACAGTCACTCGTCAGCTGGCAATATAAATGGAGTAAAGGAGATTTGGGGCGATGGCAACATTCTATCATCCCAAAGGTGTCGAAGAAATCTTGGTTCAGGGGGATGGATGTGGGTCGAGACTTCATTCGTGTCATGTCTCGCCTCATGTCCAATCATTATTCTTTGAACGCTCATTTATACCGGGTTGGGCTGAGGGACAGCAATCTCTGTGAGTGTGGACAAGGCTATCAGGACGCAGATCACGTTATTTGGTCTTGTGCTGAACATTGTGGAGTCAGATCTAAGCTTTATGATTCCCTTCGGGCCCGAGGTAGACAACCCAATGTGCCAATTCGAGATATTTTGGCTGTACGTGATTTGGAGTACATGAAACTCATTTATGTTTTTTTTGACTAACATTAGCATTAGATTGTAGTTAGTTTAACCTGTATGTTTAGTATAAGTTTTTTTTTATATGTGTATGTGTGTGTGTTTTTTTTTTCTTTTTCAAGAAATGTTCAAGTCAAAGGAAAACCATAAATTGTATACACGGTGTTCAATAAGTTCGGATACACTTTCAAAATTTGTTAAAAAAAATGAAAACATGTTTTTTTATTTTTTGGATTTATGTTATTGAAAGCTATGTTTACAAGGAACGTTTACAACATTTCTCTTGGAATGACCCCCCCTTTGTACTCCTTAACGAGCTTCAAACGTTTCTCGAACGCGTCGCAGGCGGCACGCACGGACTGCATGGGCATTTCGTCCCAGATTTTGAGAATTACCGTCTTGAAATGATCCAAAGTGCTGACCTTGTATTCGTTCAGCTTCGCCATCATATAGGACCAAACAAAAAGTCGAGAGGATTCAAGTCCGGGGAGCTGGGAGGCCACAAAGTTTTGTCCAGAAAGTCGGTTAAATTGTCCCGACACCAGGCTTGAACCACATTTGCCGTATGGGCTGGTGCACCGTCCTGCTGGAACACGTAGTGCTCATCGCCGTAGAGGCTTCGGAGACTGGGGGCAACAACCTTTTCCAAAACCTCAGTTTTGTAGTACGCCGCGTTGATTTTGACGTTTTTTTCAATAAACACCAAGGGTAGCTTACCACGTTTGCATACTGCCCCCAAACCATCACCGACGCGGCACTTTGGAACCGAGGGATGTTTATATTGGATTCAGGAATGCTGTCCCTCGATGGCGCCCACACCCGGTCATTTTGCACATCAGTGGCTGCTGCAGCACGAACAGTTTCTCGTCCGAAAAACAAACTCCTGACCAGCGTGCCGAGAGAGGATCCTCTTAGCTCGATCCAACCGCTTTTTGCTGGTAGCCTCCGAAACGCCATGGACCTTACGTTTTTTGTAAGGCCTGAAACCAAGGTCCTTGGTGAGTATGGTGTGAGCGATTCCAATGGAAACGTTGAGATCTGCAGCCGTTTTCCGGATTGAGCGGTTCTTTTTGCGCCGATTTCGCTCCCTCACGATCTTGATGACCCGTGGCGTCCTCGCTGAACGCGGCCGACCGGATCTCGCACGGTCATTGGTCGAGGACGTCTCCCGGTATCGCCTGATGGTCGTGTAGACAAAGTTCCGCTTGACCCCATGCGATTTCAGCAGCCGGAATATATCGCCGGGTCGCTCACCGTTCAAAAAACGCTTAATTACGAAGTCCCGATACTCTTTCATCGCGCGTAACAAACGAACAACAACTAACAGAATGTCAACACCGCGCACATTCGGTAGCGTATGAATGAAGCTAAAGCTGACACCAATACCAATGCAGAATATGTACATGGCGCATACCTACGCAATGATGAAAACTTGTATTCGAACTTATTGAACACCGTGTAGTTATAAGTGTTTAGATAATTTAGAATTTAAATTTAATGTGTTCTGTAAACCATACTTTAAATTCCCACCCTCTTTCCCATCCGTAATTTGTAATTCCTATTAACCTCGAGACGGCTGCGAGTAATCGGCTCTATCCTCCTAACTTTAGTTTTAAGATAAATGATGTATAAAAATATGAAAGTTTGGCTCTGTAAAGTTAATTCGATTGAGCCTGTACAAATAAATGATTATATATAAAAAAAGAACTGTGCAGTGATCGAAACCAATTTCAGTCAATTCCTCAGCAAATTTTACAAAGAACTAGCCTTAATTTGTTGTTCTTGAGTAACTACGACCAAAGAAATTTATGATAAACACAAACCTATTAGGGGAATCAGGGTTAAATCAGCCATATCAACGTTCACAGAGCCGTGTGGTCAATGAAACCAATTTTAATCGAGTCTTCAAAAAAAAAATAATCAAAGAACAAACATTATTTTATTGATCTTGAGTCACATCGAGCAAAAAAAAAAGTGTAAAACATGAAAATATTGAGGAAATCAGGGTAAAATCAGCCATATCTTCATTTACAGAGCCGTGCCGTGAACGAACCTTACTTCAATCGATTCTCCTGGAAATTTAACAAAGGCCTAGCATCATTTTGTTGATCTTGAGTCACACCGAGAAAGAAATTTCTGAACAAGGAAATATTATGGGTTCATTTGCTCCTCAAGCAGTTCCGTGCGGCCAATGAGACCACGTCCATTCGATTCCTTTGAAATGTTCCTTCAAGTAAAGGTACCATTTACAGAAATCGTTTCACTCCGAGCTGAGATATAGAATTCTTTCGCGTTTCTGGCAATTTTTTTCCCATTGTGCACCGTAGGTAGTGGATGGCGGTCAACGATCAGATTCGGATTGACCATTTGTTTATAGTCCCCTTAAATTTTCCAGGGCCTTGGAACTTCTTCACTGGAACGATCGGCGTAGCCCAGTTGCTCTGGTTCACCTTCATCAGCACACCTTCTGCTTCAAGCCTGTCCAATTCATCTTCTACTGTTTTCTGAAGATTGAACGAAAGCTTTCTAGCCTTCAGAGACACCGGCTTGGCATTTTTCTTCGAAGGTAGGCTGGCTTGAACACTACAGATCTTCCCGATGGAATCGTCGAATACTTTCGGAAATCTTCCCAGTATCTGTTTGAGAGCATCAGCACAAGAAGGAGCACCATTCGTAATCGCATTCACTGCGCCGCGATTGTGGAACACGGTGTTCCAGTCGACCGGAAACGCCTTTCATCGCTCGCGCCTGAGATGTGAATGTTTTTTGGAGTCTACAATATACATTTCAAAGTGCTACATTCACGTAGTTGTAGTCCGGCAAAATATTTGTCTCTTATTGACCGCGCTTGCGATACTGACCGGCGGTCCAGTGTCTAGGAAACAGGAAACGAGTACTACCGGATCTTGAATCTACGTTACACACCTCTCGCCCTGTTGCACTTTTGTGATCGTCTCCGTCACCGGACTGATGCAACAGGCTTCGAGGACACTCGCACCCGCGGAGTGCAACTATGGACAACTTGAGAAGAAGGCTCTCGCGCGTTGGTCCATGAGGTGATCAAATTCCATTTCAGACTGCTGACCGACCACAAACCACTCCTTTCTATCTTCGATTCTAAAAATGGCATTCCTCTACACATCGCGAACCGCTTTAAACGATGGGCTCACGATGCTGAACTACGACTTCGAGATTTTACATGTTTGGATGTGCAGACTTTTTGTCCCAGTTGATCGATCCAACCAACCAACTCGAGGGAGAATATGTCATCGCAGCGTTATTTCCAGGAACAGCTGAGAAGATTCCTGTTTCTTTCGCAGCACTGCGGAAGGGTACATTTATGGACGCCACACTCTAAACCGTTACTAAAAACGTACGAGACCATTGATCCTGTTGCTCTAAGAATCTCTCCGCAGCAGTTCAATCCTACTTCCGAAAACGTGAATCGCTCAGCATGGTCAGCAAATTTGTCATGTACGGCGATAGAGTTGTAGTACCCAAGTTTCGACAGAAGATCCTGCAACAGCTCTATCTGGGAATGGTCCAGACGAGGGTGATTGAACGAAGCTTTGTACACTGGCCCGACATCGATTGAGGATTTCGTCAAGCGCTTCAAACCGTGTGCGCAAGACGACACTAGAATTCTGGCATATTCCTTCCAAACCATGCGTCGATTACGTAGGTCCAGTAGATGGAGTCTACGTCCTGGTAATAGCGGATCCCTACTCCAACTGGCCTAAGTCGCACGCAACAAAATCGATGAATACGGAAGCCACGATCATGCAGCTGAATCAAACCTTCGCAACATTCGGCATTCCAGCGGTAAACATCCGCATCGCGTCGTACCATCCACAATCGAATCAAAGTTTCGTGGTCACCCTGACGAGAAACCTCCGGAAAATCCGCACTACGTACCTTATCGTCATTGATCAGGTCAACCAGAAGCAAAGATGTTACCACATCCAAAGACAGAACAGTGTAAAACGACGCTTTCAACCGGAAGCACGACGCAGTCAAGGGAGGTTTCCAGCACGCCAAGGTTACCCCAGCAAACACCTGGCAAGTCCAGCAAGTCATCGAGAATATCGGATCAGTGAAATACATTGGTTCCTTGATGATCAACCGCAATCGCCTGATGCGGCCGCATGTCAGCCTTCAACTTTCAACCTGGATCAACCTTGGATGATGGAACCGTAAGGGATGGAATATTGAGAATATTCCCAAACTTTGCCGTCATCCATGTTAACCCGGTACCATAGTTTACGAGCTTTTTCGGTGACCTTTCAGAATTTCCACTTGTCTCGCGAAAGAAAGTCTCGAACTCTAACGCAATCTCCGTCCTTGAACAACCGTACTGCAATATCATTCGTAGACTTCGGTTCGTTCTTCGGCAGCAATAGATCGATTCTTGACCGGATTTGGCGGCCAAACATCGATGTCGATTGACTTGTGGAAGGATGCAGCATCTTCCGGTTAGCCAGCAGAATATTCGAGATCTCCATGTTGGAATCGGATTTCGGACACTTCAGAGCTTGTAGCTTTTGTTTGAAATTCGTTCCGCTTGCCCGTTTGTCGATGGATGATACGGAGCTCCCATTTTGTGCATCTCCGACGTAAATTGTACTCCATGCTCGCTAACTATTACCGATGGAATTCCGAATGTTGTAAATATTTCTCGACACATTTTTACTGTACTCTCAGCAGTAGTAGACTTGCACATTTTTATTTCCAGCCACTTGCTGTACGCATCAACCAGGATGAAAAGTAGGTATCTTGATAAGGTTCAGCAAAATACACATGGACTCTGTGGAACGGCAACGTAGGCGTCTCCCAATAATGCATTCTGGTTTTCACGGATTGGCATTCGGCACATTTGGAAACCATCTCCTCGATATCGTGATCCATTCTCACCCACCAGCAGTAGGCTCTGGATAAGGACTTTGTACGCGTCTTACCAAAGTGGGTAGAATGCAATACATCCAGCACTTTTCGTCTTAACGCAGGTGGAACATAGACCCGCCGCAAGCAACTTTTCTTGAGCGAGCAACAGGTTTGGTCCACGTTCCTTGGCCTCCACTGATTGTCCGTAATTGGTTCCTTGGATGAGATTCCTCACCGAATTATCTTTAGCTGTGGCCTGGGTAAGTTCTGTAGCAATCAGCGGCAATGTTTCAATTTGGTTCAATTCGATGACGTCTGCTTCCGCCATCAAATTGTCCGGATCCGCTTTAGTCAGGGGGATTCGGAACATGAGTTCTCCAAATATTTGGGATATTGCTTGGTTGTCAGTGATAAGCGTGAATTGCCGGCCGTACAAGAATTGGAAAAACTTCTTGACGCCGAAAATAATGGCATATGCTGATATGAGAGTTTTGATGAAATTGGATGGGTCGTCATCAATTGCAGAATGTTCGAAAAATTCGCCTGGAATACAAAGAGATCGGTCATAAACTATTTCAGCTACGGAGCAGTTTGAATCAACCCGAATGGCAGAGCGCAAACCAAGCAAAATCAATGGTAGTTTTTTCCTCCAGAGCAACAGATCAACAGACATCACTGCAGATTTCAAGTTATGATAAACACGTTCCACCAGCTCGATTGCTTGTGGGTGATAGGCAGTGGTCCGAGTTCGGTCCGTCCCGAGTGATTCAGTCAGCTCAAGGAAAATGTGCGATTCAAATTGTCGGCAATGGTTAGAGTTTATAGTTTCCGGAACGCCAAAGCGAGGTACCCATGTGTTGAAGAATGCGTTTGCAACAGGTCCGGCAAGCATGTCCGGAAATGGTACTGCTTCAGGCCAACGACTGAATCTGTCCAAAGTGGCACGAATGCCAAGATGGGACAGATCGTGGATGGTATGCATGATGATCAAACGATGTTGCTTTGGAATGAACGGTCGTGGTGGTCCGGGGCCTGAAACATCACAATAGATTTGCTTAGATTAATGACAGATGCTTTTGAGTTCCAATTCCAGGGAAGCATGCTTTTGAGTTCTAACGAAGGGCCGTTAGAAGTTTTTGCAACTCAGGGTGTTGTGTTTGGTATACATTATCGATGAAATTTGTTGTCAAGGGTGTACCGATCGCGTTCACTCTAGACAGGGCATCAGCAACAAAGTCGTCTTTATCGCTGATGTGCCTTATCTACTTCGTGAAGCTATAGATATACTGTGAATATCGTTTTTCGTGTGGCAAGTGGGTAGAGTTGGAATCGAGAGTGTAGGTTAGAGGACGGTGGTCGGTACAAATTGTAAATTTTTTACCTTCAATCAAGTGTTGAAAATATTTAACAGCGAGTTTTATTGCTGTTAGCTCCCGACTCATTATAACCCAAAACGCCGAGTTATCAAGGCAGCGGACATATCAAGCACTGGCATCGGAGCAGGGCAGGCTGGAGGCCGTGCAACAGGCTTCGAGGACACTTGCACCCGCGGAAAACAACTATGGACAACCTGAGAAAAAGCACTCGCGCGTTGGTCCATGCGGTGATCAAATTCCACTTCAGACTGCTGACCGATCATAAACCACTCGGTTCTTAACAGGGCATTCCACTACACACTGCAAACCGCCTCAAACGGTGGGCTCACGATGCTGAACTACGACTTCGAGATTCTACATGTGTCCACAAACGAGTTTGGATGTGCAGACTTTTTGTCCCAGCTGATCAATCCAACCAACCAACTTGAGGGAGAATATGCCATCGCAGCATTCTGCCTTGAGGAAGGTCTGGAAAGCGTTATTCCCAGCAACAGCAGAGAAGATTCGACTGTTGATTTCGCTGCACAGCGGAAGGTTGCATTTATGGACGCCACACTCCAAACCGTTGCTAATAACAGTTCAATCCAACTTCCGGAAACGCGAATCGCTGAGCATGGTCAGCGGATGCGCCATGTACGGCGATAGAGTTGTAGTTCCCGAGTTTCGACGGAAGATCCTGCAACAGCTCTATCTCGGCATCTGGAGTCTACATCCTAGATCTCTACTACAAGTAGCCTAAGGTGCACGCAACAAAATCGATGACAACGAAAGCCACGATCAAGCTCCTGAATCAAGCTTCGCAACATTCGGCATTCTAGAAGTATACGTTTCGAATGATGGCACCCAGGTCCCAAGGTCTCCGGCACACCCGCATCGCTTCGTACCATCCACAATCAAATGGCTTAGCCAAAAGTTTCGTGGTCACCCTCAAGAGAAAACCTCCGGAATATCCGCACTTCGTACGGTATCATCATTGCTCAGGTCAACAAGAAGCAAAGATGTCATCCAGAGACAAAACAGTGTAAAATGACGATTCCAACCGGAGAGGTTTCTAGCACGCAGATTCCAAGGTCACCCGAGTTAACTCCTGGCAGTGGAAACCAGCAACCGTCATCGAGAAGAATGGATCTGTGAAGTACAATGTTTTCCTTGAGGATCAACCGCAATCGCCTGATGCGGTCCCATGTCAGCCTTCCAGCTGGTCAACCTTCCCCACTATCCATTTTCTTCGATAGATTCGGAGTACCAGCTCTGCTGGAAGATGTCGGAGGATGACACTGGAAACAACGACGGGTCCATGGATTAACAAACAGCTCTATTTGTAAAAGACGAACCAGTCTAATCGCTCACACTCATCCTGAATAAACGATGGCTCATGATTCAACTCCCAGCCCGGTTCAAACCCTATTGGATGATGAAACCTTAAGGGATGAAATATTGGGAACCAATTGCCAGGATCACCATAGGATCAAACACCCTCAATCATAAACCGACTTCAATCACAGCAACCATTGTACGCCTATAAAAATAAACCCCCTGACTCCTCATGATTGATTCGGAATTCTGTTCGGAAGGACTGTTCATTAGAGAAAGTGTACACCTGTTTAGGAAAATATTTATTTTCGGACGAATTCATAAGTTTGCTTTATATAAATGTAAACCAACTTTCATTTCACGTGTATATTTTCTTCTTATTTCTGAAGAACGCTCGGACTTTTCTATTGGTTCTACGCAACTTTCTCCTTAACTTTTCGTTGTGCTGCCAACCAAATATTCTTGAAGCAGTAAACAAAGCATGCTTTTCTTCTATCTTTCTCATGATGTACACAGAAAAAAATAATTAATTTTAACAGGCGCATAAAATTTCCCCTCGTTGAATTCTAAACAAAGCAAGCGTAAACAACGATATTGTTTGCAATTGATGGAAATCTTCCATACAATAGACGCAATTTAGGCGATATCCAGCTTTAATTTACACGAATTATCTCAGTAATTTCTGTCATATATAGCATTCCCTTTATGTGCATTAGATAACACATAACATTCAATGTTTCTTTTTATCTGTGTACCTTAATTATTACCCAGTATCTTTCGATAGCCCGAATAACACATCTTCAAGATTTTATGTCAAGTAAGCCTCTATGTAACCGACTCTAGTCACATAAAAGTATTTTCAACCGTTTTAAAACTTGTATGCTGCTCGGAAGGGGTTCACATATCAGAGATGTTTGGGGGATTCTGTAGTTTTTCCGCAAACTCGACTTTTGCCTTCTTGAGCATCTCCAACGTAGCAGAAGCTTAGTGAGCAGATGCCAAATACGATCAAAACAATGGAGGATCCGTATGCTTTCGATAGATGGGTAGAAGCCGTTTTTTTTATGGATTCTTTTCTGTAATATGCCCGGTGGATTGCGCCCGTTGTGAAATATGCGATTTCAAAAGGTTTACTGCTGCTAGCTCTCCCCTTTTGAGTCCAGATTTCCGTAAATCTTCAAGAAAACACGTTTCTCCAAACTTTTCAACAATCTTGAACACTGCAGATTTAGTGCACTTCCCGCTTCTCGGTAATTCTCAAAACGATTTTTTTTGGAAAACCATTTGTGCAGAAATAATCTGCCAGTTGATAAGCTGATTGTTCGCTTTCACTTTTCGCACTTTTTTCCGATTTTTCAGCTGTGTTGCAAAAGTAAACAATGCTGTTACACACTTTCTTGTTACACAAAATTCATTTCGTTAAGTTTCAACCCTAAAACATTGAAAAACTGGACACCTGTTTCCTTAATGAACAGTCCTCAAGGGTCACTCACAATAGATACGTTGCGGATGCGTTGACGTAAATTTGACAGAAAACCTATAGGAAAACTATCAAATTCATGCAAACGCATCCGCAACGTATCAATTATGGGCCAGCCATTAGTAACAAATCAAGATCTTTCATTCCGGAAGTAATTTTTGTCAGCCGATGAATTTGTCCTGCCTCTTTCTGGAACAGATCTGTTTTTTTATTATTTTAAATAACACTATTCATAAATAAACCCAAAATTTAAATTATTTTCGCTAAGCTCACAGCTTCAGTGAGGCTATACAGAAAAAAAATGAATTTTAACAAGCACGTAAAACTTCCCTTCGTGTAATTCCAAGCTAAAGGAGGCGTAACCAACGAAATTGTTTGCAATCTTCCATACAACATACTAGATTCAGGCGTTATCTGGCTTAAAATTGCATGTATTATAGCATTATTTTCTGCCATATTTAGCATTCCCTTTATGTGCATTAGATAACGCAGAAAATTCAATGTTTCTTTTCATCTGTGTAGTCCAAATCGAGTTTACAGTGAAATCTTAAGAGTCACCCACAATTGATACGTTGCGGATGCGTTGACGTAAATTTGACAGAAAACCTATGGGAAAACTATCAAATTCACGCAAACGCATCCACAACGTATCAATTGTGGGCCAGCCATTAATTTTGGATGATAGCGTCCAACAACACAGTAGCAACAAAAGACTCAACAACAATTAAAAGTGTATTTGTGAAAAAAATCACACCAAAATTTCTCTGTATTTTTTCAAGCGTGTGAATAACAATTCATCTCAATTCTTCTTCAACTGTTGATCAGAATCCAAGATTTCATCAATTTTGTGCACAGGAAACATTTTGAAATAATTTTTTTCGCGGTGCTCTACGAACGTGTTTCCGAGAGCAATCATTTGGAAAACCCTTCGTGGTCTGGGCCTAAACTTGCTAAAGGGATGGGTTTTCTCCGAAATACCGTGTGGCATGTTTTGAAAAAGTACAGAGTAACTTTGTCGACGGATCGCAAGCCTCAAAGCAAGCGTCGGGCGGGTACTGTCAACCATCAACTGCGGAAAAAAGTCATGAAGAACATTGAGGCAAACTCCAACATCTCAGACCGCGATTTGGCCATAAAGTTTCGCGCCGCACGCAGTACCGTTCAACGGATTCGTCTCCGGGAAGGCCTCAAGTCATACCGTGTCTGTAGACAACCAAATCAAAAGCAGAACAATGTGGCCAGAATCCGTGCCAGAAAACTGTATGATCAGGTGTTGACAAAATTCAATGGCTGCCTCCTCATGGATAATGAAACCTATGTAAAGGCCGAGTTCAAACAGCTACCGGGACAATAATTTGCGCGTAAATACATGATTTGGCAAGGCATATGTAGCTGTGGTCGGAAGATCAAGGTTTTTTATCACAAATAAGACATATAATTCAGAGCTGTAGAGAACGGAATGTCTCCAAGAGCAAATATTGCCAATCTCCAGATCCCACAATGAACCCGAACTCAACCCACCAAACTGTCCCCAGCTTAGACCGATAGAGAGATTTTGGGCTATTATGAAGAGGAAGCTGAAGGTGAATAGCAGTGTCGTCAAAAGCACCAATGAATTGAGAACCAAGTGGAATAAGATTGCCAAAACGATGGATGAGAATAATGTACGCCAGTTGATGAAACGTATTCCAGGAATAGTCCACAAATTTATTCGAAATAAAGATAATTATTCTTTTGTGTATTTTCCTTAAAGTCGAACATTGTAGATAAAACAGAATATTATTTTGTTGATGTATATCCGAAATATTCGCAATAGTCTATGTTCCAATTCTAACTGGGCCATACCTTAAATCGAATTCATCGACTAGCGACAGTCGATTTTACTATCGTTCTGTACATTGTGCCTTATGTCGGAAGTAGTGCGCTGTATACCGCATCTAATGCGCTATACAACGCGCTACTATCGACATTTGGTACGACGTATGGATCGACAGTAAAATCGATTGTCGCTAGTCGATAAATTCGGTTTTCAACTGAAACCATAATATCTAAATTGGAGACTTTGAGGAAGACAAATTCTCAGCCATGTATGCTCTCTCTGATTCTGATGAGAGGAAATAATCGATATATTTTTCAAAATTTAAATAACTTATTGATGATTAAATTGCGTTAAAGTTAATTTGATTAATGAGTGTACAGATTTGGGATGGTTGAAGCATATCGAGCTCAAAATCTGAAACTGACTGTGTATGATTTCTGCACAGATGACAATATTTAACATTGAATTTATTAGTGATAAAATACCTTCCCTTTTTAATAAGGTCCGAAATGTCTCCTGATAACCTAGGTACTATAGGTATGTCATGCAAATCTACGAGTTTTATTAACCTAGGGGGCTATGTTCGTCATCTATGAAATAAAAACAAAATCTAAAAGGAATATTTATACATTCAAACGATAATATACAACCATCAAACAAGTAACAATTGTTTGTGTGTATCGCTCACACATGATAATAAATGACCTTACCGTGTACTCACTATTGAAAATTTGTTCATTTCTGAAAATTTCTTAATTCTCACACTCGAATTCCGCGCCTCCAATCGGGTTCGTTTTTTCTCGTCTATAGGCTCATGGTGGTTTCCCATTTTCAACACGTGCCCCTCTACATATAGGATCGTACGTGAATAGCAATATTGATACGAATGTCCCAAATTCCCTTATTTACACAATTGGAATCGAAAATCAAATTCTGCGAGTGCAACATCGGCAAATTCCCATGGCATTGCCGCAAAATTGCTTACTTTCACTACACATATTGTCTTCTATTGATTTTGTCGGGCCCGCGACTGGTTGTAATCGTACCACAGCTAAAGCAATCACATTGCGTCGTTGTCATACAGTTGGCTGGAATGACACCATACGAGTTTAAAGTATGTATGTCTTACGATGGCGGTAGTTATTGCGGTAGGCGCGAGGGTCCCGGGGTGGTTGGTGTTGTTGTTTGAAGAGTGCCAATCATGTCCCACCAATTGCCAGGCTGAGACACATTCCGAATGTGAGCAATGCCACGATGCAGACAAACACAAAGAAGCACAAATAGTGCGCACTGATTGGCATGCGGAACAGCTTCGCCGACATGTTCAACGACGAGGCATACAGCAGGACCGTGTTCAGATCCTCGGATGAGGTGTTCCGGTGCACAAACGGACGAATACTGATCAGGTGCCCGCACGTTTGCGTTTGCCGACAGGATACCGTTAGTGCCGCTGCCTGGAATGTAAGGAAGGGATTTGCAATATGAAATTATGAAAATTATATATCCTATTTTCATGTTCAGCAATGGAAAAAAGCATTAAAATCGGCTTATGTAAGGCAACATTTTCAAGAGTATGGTTACTTATTCATTTATTTATTTATTTATTTATTTATTTCGTCAACCGATCTACACAACCGATATTCTCACTTAGTTCTATCTTCTTAATGATCGCCTAGAAATAAAATAATGTCTTAGGTTGCTACGTAATTGTCAAGTCAATTGATTCACAATGCAGATTATAGAGAGACATCATTCGGTTAATTGGTCCAAATTTTGCATAGTTTGTTCGATTGGTATTTAATGCAAACAAGCTCCGATTCTTCAAATGCCGCGACGGAGTGAAGAAATTTAGACTAACATTTGCATTTAAAAAAATGAACAAAAATTGCCAATTTTTCATGGATTTACCTTCACCCGCACTGACAAAACTACCCATGCAGCATCAATCATAGTAACCCATGAGTCAGCAGACAAAATTTGACAGCTCTATCAGTCGAACTTTAACCGTGATAGCAAAAACAGTGAAGCAACTCTGTTCAAAAGTGTGCGCTTTCAAAGAACGGCACCCCGCCTCGTCGAAAATGGATATCTTGCGGCACTTTGTGGACGCCGGATACGCCCGTTTCGGCATCTACAACATCTTGGCACTATTAGATAACAATCAGAGCATCGAAAGAAAGCCCGGTTCCGGACGGCCGACGACCCTGAGCGACAAGAAGCTCCAAAGGATGCTGAAGATGAAGACCGAGGGAAAAGTGGCTACATCGCTGCGTGCGCTTGTCCGGGAGGTCGTTTCAACCGGCCAAACAGTGAAAAAGCACCTGGCGAACATGGACATACATGTCAGGAAGCGGAATTCGTGCCCACTGGTTTCGGAGCTGTAGGCAATGACGCAGCGGCAGCGGTTAAATAAGATGGTCAACTTGATTTTCGCGGCTAATCGCGACGTGGCGGTGGTGATGGACGACGAGACCTGGATGGCAACAACTGACAAGGCACTTCGTATTTTACTTCCTCCACGAAGGAAGTGAGCTCCGAGGTGAAGTTCATTTCACACACCTAGTTCCCCAAGAAGGTGCAGCACAATCAGCGAGAAGGGGATGTCAAAGCCGCTCTTCTTTCGCGTATAGTACGAAATGCCTGCCGGAAGTTGCGCCGTTCATCAAGAAATACCATAAGGGCGAAGACACGGTGTTTTGGCCGGATCTGGCGTCGGCCCACTAATCGATGCGATCGTTGAAGGAGGTGGAGCGGCTGAATATTGATTTGGTATCCAAGTCGGCGAACCCGCCCAACGTCCAGCTGCGTCCCATCGAGAATTTCTGGGCCAACCTGAAGCGTAAGATCTACTCCAACAATTTTGTCGCGAAAACTGAGGAGGAATCGATAAATAAAACGAAGAAAGAACTCAAAAACATGCCTACACGCATGCATTCGTCCGCCATGGCGAATGTTCCGGTTAACTGCCGGAAAGCCGCTCACAAGGGCGTAGAATTTTTTTTTTCAAGTAAGCTTAAATAATTAACATCCATGGAAAATTTATCAAAAGAATTAAAGATCAAAAATAATTATATCTGTCTTACCTTTTATCACCATCTGAAAAAATCCATTTTTTAAATGCAAACGTTAAATTCAAACGGATGTCAATTGAACTTAACTGCTTCATTCTCGAAACCATTACTGAAAATTTTAGTTTGTTTTAGCCACCATAGGTTGTCAAATCAAACTAAAATGAGGTTTGTGCGCAAGTCAACGTGAAATACCGGTTAAATAAAACTAGAATATGTTTGCGTTAACCACTCTTTTTTCTCATTGGACTCAAAAATTGAATAGTAAAATTTCCGTGAGAAAAAAGAGACAGTAAAACAAATGAAAGAAAAGAACTGTAGGGGAGTGCAGTGGAGCAGTGGAGTAGGCTGGATGAACGAACCAAGTTGAAAAAAAGAAGACACCGAGTGGTGATAAATCTGACCGCTCCCGTGTTAAAGTAAAGGACGAAAATTTTAAAATGCTTCATAAAAATTCAAATGAAATTATAATTAAAAGCAGTTTGTTGTATGATAGGCGAAACATCCAAAACTACTCATAGAAGACATTATCAGCAGAATACAAATAAAATAAAATAATGTCCCTATCGTGCAGTTATCGATATTTCGTCTATCGTACAATAAACCGCTTATAATTAAACATTCATTTGTATTTTTTAAGAGCCTTTTAAAATGTTCGTCCTGTACTGTAACATGGAAGCTGTTAGATTTATCACCACTCGATGTCTTCTTCTTTTTTAAACTTGGATTCGTGTATTATAGGCGGGGTATTTATTATAGGTATTATAAAAGACCAAGCGTCTACTCCAATACAGTGCAAGTGCTGGGGAAATCTTCATATCGAAGTTCATCATCATTCATCATGTACTTTAAACTCATCCGTTTGAGTGTGTGAAGTGAGCGACAATGTTTCATGTTGTATCCACAGGACTGAAGCGGCTGTCATCCACGAACAACAATCGTGAAGCCGAAAATTTGGTGCTGCGTGTGGTGCTAATTTGACAACTCGGTTTTCTTGAAGGCTGTAGGCAGCAAACACAATATACGCGGTGGAAGTTGGCATAATTTTCGTTTATTTGATTCGAGAGTAAAGTCTTCCGTGTTGTACTTAGTGCAGTGATTATCACAACGATAGTATTTTTTCATTGTTTATCAGCCAGGTATAATAATGTTTTATCTACATTACTGATACTACCCGCATAATCACAAACCATTCATGTACCCTTTCCCTTATTGTTGACGAATGTTTCCGTTATTTTTACGACATTTACCCTTATAGTTGTCAATTATAAACTAACAATCTCCTGTATAGTTTTAACAATATGTCATATGGTAAGAGGCAAAATAAAAATATGTTGAATAGGCGGTTAAGTTAGGTTACTATTAAAAAATGGCAATTTTCACGAACGACATTTTTGCTGTACTCTATGCCAAAAAGTTAGTATATAATCCAGACCGAGTACAGACAATAAAAAACCTTCCAATGACAATATGGTATACATTAACAATATGTGTTAATGTAGAGGTTGTATGGTGAAAATGAGAATCAACTATTCGACAACAATAACATAAAATGTGATAATATATCTTACATTCGAAGCATAGTTTTAACAATATAGCAAATTGTTTTTCGTTATGCGGGTAGTAGGTTCATAGTAGAAATATTATATGAAATTATAATCCACTGTGAACCGAGCTTAAAATGTTCAAATTGTCACTAGCGCCACACCAAAAGGAAGCAGGCTTCAAGAACTAACGCCTGTTTCAGTCCTCTGGTTGTATTGTACAGAACTTTAAAAAAAAACAATGAAACCTGTTAGACTACATACACTTGTGTCATTTGTGATTATGTCGTGATTCTCCGTGAAGATGTGTACTGCAATTGTCATTCTGTATAACGGATTAAGTCACAATCGCTAGAAGTTCTTTGAAGCCTGTTGCCAAGGTTTTCTTTGTTTGCCCTACATATATTTTGCTGCAGTGTTTACACTTGATTTTGTATACTCCTGCTCAGTGGTGGTAACGGTTGACATTTTTCAGGAACGGTTTACTTCTGAAAAAAAAATGGTAACTGGAAAAAGCTTACAATTGTTGCCTACACCTCCCGCTCCAAGCTAGTTGTAATGTTGGGAGACCAGAAGGTGAAAAGCAAATAGCACTAACATCCCGTATTCTTTTTTTATTTTGCTTTTAGCTATGAGTCAGTGCACAGTGTGTGCGATGTCGTATGAAAGACAAAAAAAATTTTTTTTTCGATTCCTTTTCGTGATATTCCGCTTGCTTTCGCTCTCAGTAGCAAAACAAGCCGAGCAAAATTTTGATTCCAAAATACGCCATGTTCAACCTACTGTAACTTTATCAATTATCAATATTTTTAGCTGAAACTTCTACAATACTATAAACAATGTATACACTCTATGTTGTCATAATTTCATGTTAATCAGACTTGTAAATTTGAAGTTTTTATTACATATGTGAAAAAAGTCATTTTTAGACATACCAATTTCAAAAATCCGTATTTCTGTGAAAAATTTAGATAACATATTTTAAACTTCACCATAGCCAACAAACACATAGTGAATTATATGGAAAAATTTGAACTGTTTCAATAAAGTGGTTTGGACTACAGCCGGCGTCATGTGGCGTATTTTGGAAGCAAAATTTTGCTCGGCTTTTTGTTTTGCTACTGAGTGTATTATTATAAAAAAATGTCATGACATTTAGAAGAGAAGTTATTTCTTTTCAGAAAATGAACCAACTCGGAACTAACGAAAAATCTCTTCATTGGTGTTGTACCCACCGTGTTGGGTGTTAGTCTGGAAGCACGGAGTCAAAGTGGCGAATATAATGCACGCGCTAGCGTGGTACAAAGTAGCTCGGCGTGCAGTGTAGTGTTTGGACATGGCTGACCCTACCTAACGACTCATGACTATGAATCGGGACCAACGGCTTTACTTCCCTTCCGAAGGAAGACGTGACCAAGATTTTTTCGCCTCAGAAAAACCACCGACGTCGACTGGAATTGAACCCAGACTCACTGGGGTGCCAGTAGCATATCACTACACCACCGGCGCACAGTGGCACAATTCTGAAAAAAGACGGTCAAAAACATGTTCACCCTTTTGCCATCATTTTATCGACTAGGTGTCTTAAGAAGAGTTGTTCAAAATATTATTCCGCATTTTTTAGAAAACACGCCTAACCTTTCAGAAGGTCGTAACTACACTTTCAAATTCTAACTTTTTCCAGCTACGAGATAACGGGTTGTTGTCTTCAAAAAAGTTGTAGAACAGGTAATTTAAAAAAACGTTGCTCAAGACACTAAGTTTCTAGAGCCTAACGTTAAAGAGATATACTAGGTTTTCCTTCAGCACTATCTTAAAACTGGTTTTTTGAGATAAGTAGTACTTTGTTCATATTTGACGTTTTCAATATGTTCTAAAAAATTGTAGGAATTATTAAAATACACATTGTTGCTCAACACACTAATACTCTCTGATGACCACATTTTGATATATGGTGGTTGAAGTGTCTGCGTGACGTCATAATCAACCGCCTCAAAAAGGGTGGGCGGGTCCTGGCGGGGTCTAAAACAAATTGAATTTGAAAGATCATCTTATGAACAAGTATTTCTGAAATTTTCAGCGTTGGGTACTGAAGGGTACCTAGTAAAACGTCAGTTTGAAATAGTACAGGTTATAAGCCAATTAATATTTCGCATGTAACAACTAAACTAAACGCAACAAACTAAAAAAAAAAATGCGGGTCCTGGCGGGGTCTCAAGTATTAACTGTATTTGGAAGAGTATCTAATGATCTAGTAATCCTGAGATTTTCATCGTTGGATACCAAAGGGTACCTAGTAAATCCATATTTTTAAATGGTATGAATAGTAACAATATGTGACGTAATGCTATATACATATATATATAATACATATATTTTATTATGTAAAAGGCCGATAAAAACATTTTTAACAAGGAAACTAAAATGAGCATTACTATGGAACTATTCAACCTATTAGGAATCGTTTAGCAACTTTGGATTCAGGAACTCAACCATTTACTAAAAATGGACATTACATGCGGCATATCAAACTTTAGGATTTAGCAAATCTAAGTCACATCATAGCAAACTTTATGGTTTTGTAAAAAATAGGACTGCGGTTGACATTCTTAGGATTCCTGACCATACTGGCCACTAGAAAAGGCCCTCCACCGGAATATGGCCACTTCAAATCTTTTCCAAAACCTGGCTTGCGACATATCGATCTTCGTGATTTTGCAAAAATAGATCTGCAGAGGACATTTTGAAAGTGTCTGACCTCACTGACACCATAGGGAGGCCATGGGGGATCAAAATTCCTCTGGAAAAGTGGCCATATTCAAATCTTTTCCAAACCATGGCTTGCGACATATCAATCTTCGTGATTTTGCAAAAATAGGTCTTCGGAGGACATTCTGAGGATTCCTGACAATACTGGCCACTTAAAGAAGCCCTGTGGGATCCGAGTTCCTCCGGAAAAGTGACCATATTCAATTCGTTACCAAAACCTGGCTTGTGACACATCAAACTTCATGATTTTGCAGAATTTTGTCTTCAGAGGACATTCTGAGGGTGTCTGACCATACTGGCCACTCATGGAGGTCCTGTGGGATTCGAGTTCTTTCGGGAAAGCAGTCATATTCAAATCGTTACCAAAACCTGGCTTATGACATATCAAACTGCATGAGTTTACAAAACTATGTCTTTGGATCGATATTTTTTTCCACCCGTGATGCTTGAAGTATCGGTTTCCGAGTCACTCAACATTTTGCACAAACATAATTCACACTATAGAACAAAAAAAAATCCTTCTTTAGCCGTAAAACCATAAAAGCTGTTTTGACATTGGCTCTATGCTTGCCTTGGCTAGTGGTTCATACCTCAACTAAATCATTTTTTACAAAAGGATACTGTCGAGCTGGTAATAAAATGCACATTTTAGTGCATCAAAGCATAACGAACGGATGGATTACGAAAGTGAGGCAAGGTCTTCTTCGTTCAATCTATGCTACAAGCATAAGCAGTACGATAAAGTTTCCTGGAAAATGCTTTGGTTGTTCTCTAAAGACAAAGTTTTGCACACTCATGAAGTTTGATATATCGCAAGCCAGCTTTTAGTTACGATTTGAATATGGCCACTATTTCGGAGGAATTCCTATCCCGCAAGGCTACAAGGTCAGTGACCAGTATGGTCAGGAATCCTCAGAATGTCCTCTGCAGACCTATTTTTTCAAAATCTAAAAGTTTGATGTGTCGCAAGCCAGGTTTTGAAAGCATTTGAATATGACCACTTTCTGGAGAAATTTGGATCTCGCAGGGTCTTTCAAAGTGGCCAGTATGGTTGGAAATCCCTAAAACGTCTTTTCATTACCTAGTTTTGCAAAATCATGCTAGGTTTTTGGCAATGATATGAATATGGCCACTTTTTCGGAGGGATACAGACTCCGGAGGGCCTGCAGGAATCTTTAGAATTTCCTTCCAAGACAAAGTTTTGCAAAATCATAAAGTTTGATTTGTCGCAAGCTAAGTTTTGGAAAAGATTAAAATATGACCACTTTCCCGGGGGAACTTGGATCAGGCAGAGCTTCCCTAAGCAGCCAGTATGGTCAGAAGTTTTCAAAATATCCTCCGAAGACCTATTTTTGCAAAATCATAAAGTTTGATTTGTTGCAAGCCATGTTTTTGAAATGATTTGAATATGACAACTTTCCCGGACGAACTCTGATTCCGCAGGGCCTCCTGAAGTGGCCAGTATGGTCACACAGAATATCCTCCGGAGATAGAGTATTAAAATCATAAAGTTTGATATGCCGCAATCCAGGTTTTAGAAAAATTTGAACATGGTCACTTTCCCAGAGGAACTCGGATCCCGTTGGACCTCCCTAAGTGGCCAGTATGGTCAGACACCCTCAGAATGTCTTCCGAAGACAAAGTTTTGCAAAATCATGAAGTTTAATGTTTCGAACGACAGGTTTTGGAAAACATCTGAAAATTGTCACTTTTATGGAGGAACTCGAATCCCATCAGGCCTCTTTTAAAGGCCAGTATGGTCAGAAATCCTCAAAATGTTTGATATGCCGAATGCTATGTTTTGCATCTGCCAACCATCCCTGGGCAGGTACTTACCCCAGTACTCCCACCTTGAAATCCGAAGCTTCTAATATTTTCGGAATAATCAGTGCAGATCCACAAACTAGAATAATTTTGTGATCTATTGCAAAAAAAAAAAAAACAATAAAAAAGTCCAATAGCTAACGTTAGAGTATTATAAATTTTAAATTTATCTTTTTCATTCTCGGAGGGGTTGGGGACGTACGTGCTAAAGTTGAATATGTCCATGGTTTGATTTTCTTCTTGTTCTTCTTAAAAGGCTTCTTGTTTGTTGTTTTTACTGGACTTCAACGCGGTGGTCATTCGTCAAGAGCGTGGTTTTGTGATATGTATGTGTTGGTTTGTATAATGTGCCGTGATGAAAAGACACCAGCAAAAGAACGTGATGCTATTGTTACGAAAAATATAACGCGAGAAGAATAAATACGATTGTTCTGTGCCTTGAAAATTCACGGTAAGGAAAAAGTTCGGTGCACTTGTGTGTAAATTTCTGCTTGGGATGATTTTATTTTTGCAGAATGTCGTGACATTTTTAAATGTAGTATTCTTTTTATTCCTTGTGTTCGCTTTGGTCATTATGAAAAATGTCGAATGTTACAAAAAAAAGTTGAAATCCAGTCCCCGTTCCACCACTGCTCCTGCTCTGATTAATATCCGAGATTTTTTGATTAATTTCCGAGAGGAAAAAAGTGCCCGAAACGCGAAAGAATTCTATATCTCAGCTCGGAGTGGAACGATTTCTGTAAATGATACCTTTACTTGAAGGAAAATTTTCAATGAATCGGATGGACGTGGTTTCATTGGCCGCACGGAACTGCTTAGGGAGCAAATGAGCTAATTTTACCCTGGTTTTCCTAATACTTCCTTGTTGTTCATAAATTTCTTTGCTCGATGCGACTCAAGATCAACAAAATGATGTTAGTCCTATATAAAATTTTCAGGAGAATCGATTGAAGTAGATTTCGTTCATCGGACGGCTCTGTGAATGAAGATATGGCTGATTTTACCCTGATTTCCAAATATTATCTTGTTTTTCATAATTTTCTTTGCTTGGTGTGACTCTAGATCAATAAAATAATGCTAGTTCTTAGTAAGGTTTCCTGGGAAATCGATTGAAATTGGTTTAATTTACCGCACGGCTCTGTGAACGTAAATATGGCTGATTATACCCTGATTCCCCTAATAGGTTTGTGTTTATCATAAATTTCTTTGGTCGGAGTAACTCAAAATCAACAAATTAAGCCTAATCCTTTGTAAAATTTGCTGTGGATTCAATTAGAATTGGTTTTGCTCACTGCACAGCTCTGTGAACGAAGATATGGTCGATTTTACCCCGATTCCCCTGATATTTCTTTGTTATTCAGAGATTGCTTTGTTAGGTGTGACTCAAGAACAACACAATAAAGCTAGTCCTATGTAAAATTGCCTAAGAAATTGATTAAAGTTGGTTTCATTCACCGCACGGATCTGTGAATGAAGATATGGCTGATTTTACCCTGATTTCCCTAATATTGTTGTGTGATTCAGGAATTTCTTTGCTCGATATGATTCAAGAACAACAAAATATGGCTAGTCCCATGTAAAATTTCTTGGAAAATCGAAGATATGGCTGATTTTACTTTGATTCCCCTAATATTTTCATGTTTTTCACAATTTTCTGTGCTCGGTGTTACTCAAAATCAACAAAAAAATAGCAGTTCTTTGTACGGTTTTCTGGGAAATCGATTGAAGTTGGTTTCATTTATCACACGGCTCTGTGAACGAAGATATGGCTTATTTTACCCTGGTTCCCATAATAGTTTTGTGTTTATCATAAATTTCTTTGGAAAGAGTAACTCAAGATCAACAAATTAAAGCTAGTCCTTTGTAAAATTTGCTGGAGAATCGATTGAAATTGGTTCCGTTCACCGCACTGCTCTGTGGTCGAAGATATGGTCGATTTTACCCCGATTCTCCTAAGTTCATTGCATTCATTCTTGCCGTCAGCTGTAAGCACCTGAACAGTATAAAGTAGGCAGGAGGCAGCATTTTCACGAATTCATAAGATGCTGTTTGAGCGGTGCCTTGTTTACTAATAATGATTTTTTCTTTATTTTGAAAATATTGGGGAAATCAGGGTAAAATGTGCCATTTTTTTCCTCTGTTCGGGACATAAACCACTGCGACCAGTAATTTGATCTATTGTAGTATATCCCGTAGCCTTTGTTTAGTGCATGTCGAGTTACTTCATCACTATTGAGAAATGATGAAGTATTCGGTGTTGTTATAGTTCTCACTGTTTGTTTTGTTGGCAATGAATCAAGTTTAATCGAAAGTTTCCGCTGTTTAAACCCTTTGTGAGTGACAGCACTCTTCAAAGGCGCGCTCTTTATCAGTCAAACCCGGATTCATTACAAACAAAACAAACAATGACTCCGATATTGATCATGCATCAGAACCCTAGTCCTACCGAATTCAAACTATAGAACATCAAATAGAAAATGAGAATTCACATCAATGAAAACTAACCATGTTTTCCTTATTCCAAGCTCATCCTCGGTGGCGCAACCCGAGTATTGTCACTTTTCACAAGACATAAAATGTAATAAGGACTATTATACGTTCCTTTGACCACAAAAACAAATATGTTCCCTAGTTTGAATTGGTAGATCTGATACCCCGTAACGCACCACGAAAAGGTGATCGACCAGCGTTACGGGCTAAAAAAGTGCCATAGCTTCGTTCTAAGAGCAGTGTGGTGAACGAAGCTAATATCAATCGATTGTCCAGAAAATTTTACATAGAACTAGCATAGTTTTGTTGATTAAGAGCCACAAGGGGAAAGGCATTTTCTGAATATTAAAAAATATTATGGGAATCAGGGCAAAATTAGCCATATCTGCGTTCACTGAGGTGAACGAAATTAACTCCAATCGATTTCCCAGAAAATTTAACATAGGACTAGCCTTACTTTGTTGATCTTGAGTCACACCCACCAAAGAAATTTCTGAATTACAAAAAATATATAAGGGGAATCAGGGTAATATGTGGGTTATCACCCATCGACCCGATCAGCCACCACCTGCCGATAGGAAGCTTCAGCTCAGCAACACCATGCAGCATATGAGATTGTCATATCTAATTATCGATTATCATATGGAATGTGATGTTGTGTCTACTACTTGTTATATCAAAACATTCTGTTCATAACAAATAGCAGACACCTAGCTCAGCTAATGACTCGTTCATGTTAAATAAATCAGTTCGAGTTTAACCACAGAGCAAGTATGTTCTTTTAATCCGAATTCACCTTGTTTTTAAAAACGCTAACTTAAACCTAAGTTGCGTAACTTGTGTTATATCTTCATTCACAGAGTGGTGAAACTAACTCCAATCCAGTCTCCAGGAAATTTACATGAGACTACCCTTATTTTGCTGCTATAGAAAAACACCGCAAAAAAAATTGCTGAAAAAAACGAAAATGTTAGGGGAATCAGGGTAAAATCTGCCATATCTTCATTACACATAGCCGTGCGGTGGATGTAACCAACTCCAATCGATTGGCCGAACAAATAAATCTCTGAATCACACAAAATACTATGGATATTAGGGTAAAATCAGCCATATCTTCATTCACAGAGCCGTGTGGTTAATAAAACCAACTTCAAATAGTTTTTCAAGCAATTTTACATACTACTAGCCTTATTTTGTAAATCTTGAGTCAAACCGAACAATGTAATTTTTGAATAAACCAACAATAATTGGGGAATCGGGGTAAAATCGACCATATCTTCGTTCACAGAGCTGTGCGGCGAACGAAACTAATTTCAATCGGTTCTTCAGGAAATTTTTCAAAGGACTAGCCTTAATTTGTTGATCGTGAGTTACTCCGACCAAAGAAATTTAGATCGGAGATTAATTTGAGTATTCTTATAGATAACCATATTGAATTCTATAAATTTTCAGAAAATTTATGATTAATTTTCGAATATATATGTTTTAATTTTGTTTTTGTTGTTGTAAACTCGCATAATTGCAGAGGAGCATTCTTTTTCAGCACGTATCGTGCCAATTTTGACCATAACATGAAATGCGCATATTTGGAGCATGATACGCTGGAAAAAAAAATAATTTGGATAGGAATATTTTGCTATCAAACAAAATTCAAAACCAAATCAATATCAAATCAATCAAAATCAAAAATTCAATCAAAACACTAGAACTTTTACCTCAGAAACTATTCACTGCTAAATGAATCAGAAGAGCAGAGAATCGAACAAAGCAGAACAACAAAAACCAACCACGATATCACAGTAAAGTTGGCCGTATTCTGGTTTTCATGGCAGCCGTATTCTAGGTTTTATGAAGGTTCTCAAGTGTTTTACTAGAACATTTTCAAAATCTTTATGCTCTTACAAAAGTTTTATTAAGTTGTTTTCACAACCGTCGATAGACTGAGCCATTTTTTTTTTACAAATTTCGGCTTTAAATAAGCATAGTGTTGTTGGTAGATAAAACAATTTTGAAAATAGTTTTATCAACACAGCCGGTAGGAGTGCTATACGGCTGAAATAAAATTAAAATTGTTACTTGGGATAGTGCCCTCCGAGTTATCCCAATACTTGTTGAATTAGGATGTGTGCCCTTTGAACACATGGTTTTGAGTGCTGTTATTAAGAAAGCAACTATAGTATGTTGTGCAAGCAAGTGACTCTACTAAATATATGAGCATTAATAGCGTCAAAGCGAGATAATAATTCGAAATCATCACATCCAGAAACAGCATGTAATAACAGCCCTTTGACATGCTTAAACTTTCGTAAGATCTCATACCTCAATCCAGTTAGGGTCATTAAATTTTCATTGGCCATTGAGAGGCATAATTCAGAATTTTGCGACAGAAAGTCCACCCCTGCAGCGTAGAACACCGTTCAGTCGTGCTCCTTTTGCTCGCTGAAATGGCGTGAAAATTCAATCTCCTAGAACAAAAAACGGCCCCTATCTTATGCGCCTTCTAGGCAAAGTGTGTACAAACGTGCTGAAGATTTATTATCGTACCATATGCACGCACAAAAAGCAAGAAAGATACGTGATCCTGTTTCATTGCTGCCTTCCTAGAAAGGTACTAACAGCAAGCACTAGTGTGTGGCACGACCGGAGCAGGATATCTTTAGTTGGCAAACTGACCTCCACGTAGCTCGCTGGTAGCTTCTGCTTTAGGTCGTTTTGCGGTGTGTGCAAGTTCCACACACTGATCTTGCTCAGACTACTGCGTGTCCGTTGATGCCATCACGTGGAAAACTGGAACTGGTGACCGACCTTTCGCTAACACCATCCGTACCTGAAGCTCAGAGCACTGCCGGCCGAACGCATCGCGCGACACCCGAGTGCTATCGCTTCATCCGCAGGCTAACTGTGCTCTTCCATCCATCCATTCATCTAATCATTTGTCACGATGTGCCGAACAGTGGGACTCAAGCGCATAACTTTTGACCAATCGAGCAAAATGACTAAGTGCTTAAATTCATTCCATAGCCACTATCCACTACTGACAGCGTGACATTTAGCACTGCTGCACGCGATGATATGAGTGATCCTGGGGAGTCATTTTGCATGGAAAGCACGAACGTAGCATTATTTTCCAACGGCTCAGGTTTGTCTCTGGGGGACGTGGGGGAAAGAAGGATATAGCTAGAGATCTAGAGTGCGACGCCAGAGATGCTTTCCATTGGAAGTCGCGTAGTTCGTGAACACATGGAATTGAATGGGGCATTTGTTTACCTGTAGTAGTTGTAATTGTATTGGAATAATAGTATGATTGGCAAGCCGGTGGGTGATAAAACTATATATAGCCAATGCTATGGGATTAAGAGAATGTATGTATCTGCAACGAGCTTTGCGGCTGATATGTTTTTGCGTTTTTTACCTGGAAATTTGTATAACATTGTTCATGTGGAAAACCCCACACCAATGCAACGATACCAATGAATGGTAAAATAGTATTGTTTTGTTTTACCAGGATCTATTGTGACCGTGTGGTTACAAAAGATTCAATTAATTTAACGGTAACAATGAAACCATTTAGAGTTTTTCGATTTGTTCAAATTAATGAAAAACAGGTCTTTAAAGCAGGAATGCGGTTTTTTTATCCAGCCATGATTGATATGAGTTATTTAGAATGATAATAAATAATTTTCTGACAAAGCACAATGTGACGACATGTATTCTATTCAATCGATTATGGTTTGACAAATTATATTTGTTAGCAGTTATGCAAAAAATGTTTACTTTAGACTTACAGTCTTCAAAATGGCGTCTCGGCAACAGTAAGTGTGAAATCCTATTTTTCACAAATAGCTATAAAACTCCGAAGGTTTTCAGAAAATTGTCGCACATTTTATTGGTGTGTTACAGAAAACAGTCTCAAGTGTAAGAAACCAATATCTGCACACTATAACAGTCCAACGGAAGTATATTAAGCATCTGAAAAGGAGAATGCGCAAAAAACAAGTCGAGAAAGATGTTGATAGGAATGTAGCTGCGGCTAATTCAACTGTACAAGACATTAGAGTGAGATGTGGTCTGAATTCATGCAAAGCACAGATCAAACTTGATTTGCAGGGCTTGAAAGAGCAAAAAGGAGGGCCCAAAACTATATGATTCGGAATTAACCAAACATACTGGCTGTACGGCCGATGTCAAGGCCGATTTTCACAAATTCTTTTAAATGAAGTCTACACCACAAAGAGCTAAAGTTTAAGGAACAGGAAATTGAAACATTTGTCAAAAAGTATCTAGTATGGCAAGCCACCTTTTCTCACAACTGGGTATATAACTAAACAGTGAAATTAACATCCAAGAGTGTCATAAAAAGCGTCTGTGACGTCATCAGAGACATCATTCTAAAGCAATCCTGTTTTGGCCAGATTTCGCTTCGCAGAATCTTGCTACTACTTAACAGCGACTAAGAAATGGTAGGAAGATTACAAGACCGTTGTGGTGACATTTCTCCAGAACGTTGACCAATTGATCGATGTTGGCAATTTTTAAAACTGATTGTCGAATAGGAGGAGAATCAAAACCAGGTCAAGAGTTTAAAAAGAAGAGGACAAAGGTTTACGCAGACAGCGTATCATAGAGCTGATAATTACGCAACGATGTTTTAGCCGATATATGAAACCTGCGTTGGATGGACTCGTTGCAATTTCCCAGTTTATTGAACTGGAGGCTTTTTTGTTTCGTTTCAATTGTCGGGTTCTTTCAATTGTGAACACGTTACTTTTTAACCAGCATGATTAACCGCCGGCAGTTGACTTCGTTCATTACTGCCAGATCAGGTTTAATCACACAGAGAACCTACAGATAATGCTTGGGACTAGCATACATCCTCAATGTGTAAAAACTTATGATCCTAAATTAAGACAATACCGGCGCTGGCCCGCCCGGATGCAGATCAAATAAGAAAAGGACAGGGAATGTATTGACGTGATATTCGCTTTGTTGGAAGTTGAGGAATCCTAAACATCTTCACGAGAAATTACTGGAATGTTGGATTAAAGCGATTGGCAGCAGGGTTCATACTGGGAAACGATAGACGGAACTCTTGTCAATTTTTTGGTTTTCACATTATTCTCCATTCAGTTAGTTTTGAAGAGGTGCACAAACCAACCGTAACGATGTCATTGGGATCACTCACAAAGTGTCATGGTGGTTTTAGTTCATATTGTGAACACAAGGTTTTAGTAATACCTGAAAGGCAGAGTAAAGGGCGAACACGAAATTATTGCGACACATTCAACAGGGCATAACTTTTTTACCATTGGGTAAAAATCAACCAAATTTTGCACACTTTCTCATTGATGTGTATTGTTTACATGCTGTCAAACTCGAAGTTGTGTTTTTCGATTCAACGGAAATGGAGGTGAACCAACGCGAGTCGAGAGAACAAATTCTTTCCAAACACCTGGAATTTCCTGACCTGTCGCACCGGCAGTTGGGAAAAATGTTGAACATTCACCATTCAACCGTCTCCAGAGTGTTGAAGCGGTTCCAGGAGCGGTTGACGTTGGACCACGGCAAAGGAGCTGGAAGCAAACCAGGACCGGAGAACAAAAAGACGGAAGGAAAGGTGAAGCGGATGATTAAAGCAAATCCCAACGTCTCAAGCCGTGATTTGGCTAAAAAGATCGGCATGTCGCAGAGCTACGTCTAGAATGCAAAGAAGAGAGCTGGACTACATACATACAAGGTACAGAACTTCCCAAACCACGATGAGCGGCAACAATCGACGGCTAAAACTCGGGTACGGAAGCTCTACGAGAAGATGCTGACAAAATATGGCTGCTGTGTGATAGACAACGAAACGTATATAAAAGCCGATTTTAAGCAAATTCCGGGGTTGGAGTTTTTCACCGGCAAGAGCAAGTTCTATGTGGACGACAAATTTAAGAAGAAGAAAATGTCGAAGTTCGCCTCCAAATATCTCATTTGACAGGCCAGGAGTGAGCCTTTCGTGACAAGGGGCACAGTAAATGGCGAGATCTACAAATCTGAGTGCCTCGAGAAGCGCCTTTTGCCGTTCTTGCAGCAGTACGACAAAGCTCCGCTATTTTGGCCAGATTTGGCATCATGCCACTATTCTAAAAGTGTCCTGGAGTGGTATGAGGCCAATTCTGTCCATTTTGTTCCAAAGGACATGAATCCGCCAAACTGTCCGGAGCTGCGCCCGGTGGAGCAGTACTGGGCAATGATGAAGCGGGAACTTCGGAAGAGCAAGAAGACAGTCAAAGACGAGAAGGACATGTTAAGAAAATGGAAAAAAACTGAGAAACTGGTGACACTATAAAGACTTTGATGGAGGGCATCAAGCGAAAATGCGTTCAATTTTACACTCAAGGCTCCATCGATTAAATTTTCTTTTGATTTTTGAAGTAAATATATGTATAAAACTACCCTAAAATTTTGGTTTGATTCTAAACATTATTAGAAAATTGGCATGACATTTTCGGTGTCGCAATAATTTCGTGTTCGCCCTTTATACCAACAGTAAGGATGCTGTTGTGTCAACTCACAAATTGTGAGTGTTGTTTGTGCCTGGGAAGACAAGAGTATTTTAATCGTTCCAGGGCCAATATTGAGAGATTCAAACCAACAGTAAGGTTGCTAGTGGAGTAACTCACAAAGTGTGAAGTTGGTATTGTTCGGGATGAAGGATACTCACTGGAAAGGTTATTAAAAAAGGTTTGAGGGTCAATGAGAACCGATTTAAATTAACAGAAGGATGCTGTTGAGGCCACTCACAAGGGTTTTTTTTTAGAGAATAAAGTAATTTAAATAATGCTTGCGAGCCGATTTTGAACGATTTATACACTGAAAGTTAATTTTAGTTTATATTACAAAATTGACGGTAATACTCACAAATCCATTCGTTGTTTTCTGCAACGAAACTGATTTGTTCTTTTTATGAAGATACATTCGTAATTAATGCCACGTACAACTTTCAAAAGCACGAAGATTTTGTTGACACAGAAAGAACATTCGTACATTGTACAAAAACAATAAAAGAGCTACGAATATTTGGTCACAAATTAAAAAGAAACGTCTCTCTGGTGGTGGCATGAAGGATGACAGGTCTACTTTATCGACTCAAAATGTAATTGACAAAAAAGCGCTACCACGTGGAGTTGTCCAGCGTTTTATTTAATGTTTCTGACATGGGGTTCGAACCTGAATATTTGGATTGTGTTGATTCTGAATCCGTGGTTGATCTCACTAGGCCACGCTGACTCGTGAGAATAGATTTGATTAATGAGCATGAAGTTATAGGTCTCGACAGCGCTCTAATTGTTATTTTGAGTTAGATAAATTATTCCCGCCCATACCAGCAGAAACACCATCACGCATGAGTACGGTATAAAAGAGAAACAGCGATTGGCTGGTAATCACGAAGTTCATTTCGTGCATTTTACGAAAATGTGTAATGATAGCATTTCACCAGATAAAAAGGCAATTTTTAAGAGCAAGGATACCACTCACAAAGGATGATGTGGCATTCTGTTTTTGGGAATTAAAATAAGGCAACGCTGCTTGTGCAAAATTCAAAACAGAGATTTATTACCGTAGTTGATTTTGGGAAACTTCTCCTAAGATACTCTATCGCTTATATGATCTTCCAAAGAGCTTTTACGCACCTATTGGTACTATTCGAACCATTGTGCGATGGACGATTTCTCCTAGGGGTTTTCGTATGACCTACTTGTATGCTAAGGCACGGCCGCTAATAAACACGCTGCAGTTGGAAAAGTAGTTTGGCAAAGCTCATAGGATCGAAGACAGTTATCGAGTACAAAGATCTGCGGAGATAACATCGGCAGAGGAGATAAAAAGTGCTCTGATGAACCATTTCGGGGCCACCAACGACCTGGTTAAAAGGCGTAAGACGGCGACGATACGCAGGTCGAAAAAGTAGCGTGAATTTATTTTCACTATCATGCACATAAATGGAGCGTCACAAAACTTACAAATTAACATTACAAATCGTGTATTTCTGGGACATATCATTTATGAATCCAAAAAAATGTTGTATACAAAAGCAAGTTGCTGCTTCGTATAGGAGGAAATACAATTTTATAAGCTCTGATGTTTAGATCACAATGAAAATTAAGATTTTTTTCTGTGTAGTGAATGAGGACTGTATCGAAAATAAGTTATCCACATATTAGGCCTATCTGTCAAAATATAAGCTCGTAGTGGAATTTAAAGGAATTTGCTCGCATTTACCAGCGAAAATTTGAATAAAGTGTTTCAATGTTTTATTTTTTATTTTAAAAAGTGATCAAATGAAGTGTTAATTTTAAATTCTCCTAGTTTCCCAATCACAATCGTTCTATTAGTACGCTTAAAAAAGTTTTTGTTTAAAATAGTGTTTTTTAAAAAAAGTTAAAGCTCAAAAGTTCAAATCATGTAAAAATGATGGTTTCTTCGAACAAATGGATGATTCTTTATTGAACGGGATTTAACTAGAACATTGTGAAGACTGGGTGAAATTATTATTATTCTCTCACGAATTTGAGAATTTTTGAGCCAACACTTTTCATCAAGTTCCGGACAAGTGATAAGCCAGCAACCTTTTGGAGACACTCAAATTGATAGATTTCCGTATTGATTGTTCGGGAAGCGTAAAAAATGGTAGACTTCATATTACTTGCCATGATAGCACTTTTCGACTAAATTTTTCCACTTGAATTGAGTTGTCTGCATTGCCTACATCCTCTCCTATGACGGCAGTGTAATATTCTGGACCTGGAAGCTCGCTGGAAGGGTTTTTGAGTCTCCACCAAAACACATGCATCCGGTCGCTGCAAAACTCGCGAATACAATTTCCGGGCCCTTGATGCTGCGCGTTGCTTCTGTTCTGCACTTTATTTGGACATCAATAAGAAGCACGAAATTTTCAGAAGAGAACACAGAACTAAATGAATTATTCTGTAAATTTTAAATTTCAATCTTATTTTCAGTGAGCTAGATAAGGCGCTATAACTTTGGCAAAGGTTGTACGGAATCAAATTGCACAGTTTTTAAATGGCTGTAACTTTTTACCAGTTGGGTATTTTCTATTGAAATTTTGGGTGGAATTAGTTCAATGTGTATTTGTTTACGCTGTGTAAGTTTCACTACCAGATGTGCAATCGTTGCGAAGATAGAGTCAAAAGCGTTTACTTCCTCTTCTGAGGTCACATGATGGTCCTACGGTTTTCTGGCCGGATTTAGTCTCGTGCCATTCCTCGAAAGAGGTTTTGGAGTGGTACAAGGCTAAGGAGGTCAATATCGTGACGAAGCATCTCAACCCCATAAACGCACCGGAACTGCGGCAAATTGAAGTACTGAGTCATCATGAAGAAAAAATGGATTATCATTAGCATTAGCATTAGCATTGACGTTTGCACACCTCGTGGATGGAGCTACGATGACGAATAATTCGTTGAAGACATTGCATGCCACCATGAAATGAAATCAGTTACTGATACGTTTCTTCACGCAATAGTGTCCACGAAGACACTCCTCGATCGCTCACCTGGCCACGTCCATGCAACCGTTGGTGATAGGGAGGATTTGGTATCTACCTTAAGAAGACACGGGGAACCCACGTAGCCTTCAGTAGATATCAAAGGAAAAAGGAAATGAATAGTCGGAGAGAATAGTTGAACAGAATGCCCTGTTTGGTGTACAGAACAAAAATGTATTCAAAAATGGTCGTTGGGAGCATCTTGTCTAAGAAGGTTAAGTGATGCTCCATTTCTCCTCTTCAAACGGTTGGGGCTTTAGCATTAACTATAGTCCTAGCTGCATATGGCTTATGGTTATAGCGCCATTACTCGCTCTCTGAAAAGAGAAGAATGTCTAAAGATATAAGAACGGGTACTGAAAGAGAACTTGTCAGATTTCTTGGATTGCTGCGCACACTCAAACATACACATAATCATGGTTTGCAAAGAGCTTCAAATGTTTGGAACCGGTTAGACATAATGAGTAAAAATAGAACGAGCTTACCAATTCAGTCGTCAGTTCAATGCCGTTTTGTTTCGCAGTCCTAATCGTAGATGGTCTGCTAGACGAGCGTCAACGGAATCATATCAGTTCGGCTACAAAAGCACTTAATCTCAGCGTTCAAATATTACTATTCAAACGCACAGCAAATCCGCATCTTCGTGCTGGGCTGTTTCAAGAAAAAGGTACCACAAATATCTAGCTGTTGGCTATCTTCACAAATAATTTCTTTATGAACTTAGCTTCCTTCTTATCAACTCAAACACACTATAAAATACAAGAAGTATGTTTCACGGGTTTCTTCCCCTTTTTTACAATTTCGGTTTGAAAAATAAAAAAGGGATCACAATTTATACACGTCACATTATCCTACAAACTCCTCTCGCACTTATTTACTACCGCAGTGTATATTTTTAAGTACCGAGGTCCATCGTTTGCTCTTCCATCAAGCCACTATCGAGGGGTTCCTGATGCAATTGCTTATTGCTCTGCGAAAGAAGCACTTCCTATTCGAGAACCTGTACCAGCTGTACGTATATGTGTCTACAGTCCTAATCATTCCAAGACACTTCTCACTGCGCCCGGCGGTGAATTTTTGACCACAACACTGGTCACCAAAATATCTTCATAAAACCTGTTCAAACGGGTCGTCCTCTTAGTGAAAAAAAATTAAACTTTGCACACACTTTTTGGAGCAGCTTTCACGATATTAAAATGTTTTAAAATCATAATTTTACGCTGCAGAAAATTTTCACACGTCAGATTTTCAGTCATCATGAAGAAAAAATTTATCATCACGCAAAAAAAAAGTTGGTCAAAATGTTGTACCTTACGAGTAGTGTAAAGAAGAAGGTTCTTGTAATTAAATATGAAATTGAAATTGAATAAAACGAACATGGGAAAATATTCATAACATGTTTTACTTTACTCCCTGAAAGTTTGAAGATGATTGGTTGAACGGGCGAACAAACGAAAGATTACAGTCACACAGTTTGAAAAAAACTGGTAATTTTCTGCGTTAAGCCAGATACGCCTGAATCTAGTCTGTTGTATGAAAGATTGCAAACATTGTTGTAAGCCACATCTAAAATTGCAAACAATTTCATTGTTAACACTTTCTTTGGTTTGAAAATAAACGAGGGCAAATTTTACGCGCATTTTTAACAACCGCGTAAAATAAGAAAAAAAATTAACATCCGCGTAAAATTTCTTCTCGTTCAATTCCAAGCTAATGGAGGCGTAAAAAAACAAAATTGTTTACAATCTTTCATGCGCCATACATCAATGTAGGCAATCTTTCGTACAACAGGCTAGATTTAGACGTTATCTAGCACAAATTTACATGAAATATCTTATTATTTTCTGTCAAATCTAGCATACCCTTTATGTGCATTAGATAACGCAGAAAATGCAATGTTTTTTTATCTAAGTATTTAAGCAGGAGTTGTAAGCTCATCGGTATAAATGAATGTAGTTGCCATGCACCCTCTATGGAACAGTTATACATGGTGCTGAAAGAACTTATCGAAAAACTGTCCCGACGAAGACCAATTGTCATCAGATGAGTAGATGAGCGATGATGCTGGGCCGAGGTGTAGATGTTTCATCGCCAGAGCAAAAAGGGTTAAGTCTACTGAATTTTCTATCCAGTATCCAGTAAAGTTACCGGGCTTATCACAAAGTTCACTTCACCCGTGATACTCAAAATAAGGACAGTCAGATCAGCACTGTCTATGCAGGTAGGGTCATGATTTGGTGCTCGATGGCATTGTATGGTGTTGAAGCGCTTGATTTCATTAACGGAATAATGGTAAAAGAAGTGTATCTGGACATGTTGAAGCGAAAACTTCCAGCAATCGTCTGAAAACTGAAAATACGCCAAAAATACACATTCCAGCAAGATGGGGACCCAGTGCTTATGTTAAAACTGGAATCGCAATGGTTCAACGAACGAAAAATGAAGTTTTGAAGTGGCCAGCACAGTCACCTAACCTGATACCAATAGAACATCTGTGGTCTATTTTGAAAATTAAGGTTCAAGAACAACATTTAACAAGCATTCAGCCATATCGACAAGTAATTGCTATTGAATGGGACAAATTATACTAAAAACGACTGCTAAACTTGTTCAATCAAGTCACAAAGATGCCAAGTTGTAATTGAAGCCAAGAGTGGTTACACAAAATATTGAAGAATGTTATATTATCTAGTTAAAAAGTGGATCATTTTTTTGCGTATTTTTCTCTATCGTTTCATTGATCACACCATAGTTTTTCAAAAGAGGAAAAATATCATGTGAATTTGATGGCAAAATGACAAGCACTTAAAGTTGAACAAATCATATAAAACATGTATAGAAACTTACAACTTTCATTTCAACTGAATAACAGGAAAATTGCAATTTAGCAAAAATATTTGACGACTATTTTGGCTTTGCAGAAATATTCACTCACTCATGTAAAACCTATGTCAAACTACACTTCGTTTCATAACAATAGATCCATTAAAAAAACGATTGAATTTTTTTGAGAGTGTATTTGTTTTCTTTATTCATTATTTCGTAATGACCGTGTAGGAGAGCTGACTAACACCACTACCCGAGCAAAGGATTATACCAAATTGATAACAAGTTCTAATGCCAGGTTATCATTTTTTGATCACTGAATATGTTATCATTCAGGCTGAATAAACAGCCAAAATAACAGAATGAATAACAAAAAAATACTCGTTGAATATCATAATAATAACTTATTTTGTTATCACTGCGAACAACTTGATACAAAATCCTGTATTGTAAGCAAATTTATTGACATAGTATCAAATTATGTTATCAATTTAAAATCAAATTCTTATGCAAATACCTGAAAAAAATATTTTGATAAAAAGCAAAATTTCTTGTTCATATATGCTGGAAATATTAATAGTTTTACAACTCAACTTATAACGGTCATAAAAAATAGTGTGTTGAAAATGATAACATATGATAACAAAATTTGCCAATGGTGATAACTAAATTTGTTATGCGATAACAGCGGAAATCAAAACGATAACTGAGATAACAGAACTTGTTACTTATATGATATCAGCTTGTTATTTTCCTTTGCTAGGGTACCCATCTGCGTCAATAAACACTTTTTATGAATAGCAAAAGAAATATTTAGAAAAATTGCCGTTTCACAAATATAGAACCAATATCTGAATAATGCCATTCGCTTCAACTGCACGTCAGTTTTCTTTCACCAATTAACGTGTTATGACGTGTTTTGTATAAGCTCTAAAATGTTACGTGGAACGTATTTGTCAGAGCAGGAAAAGGGAAGATTTTGGCTTCTCGTGATTGTGATATTAGTATTCGTGTTCGAGCCGTGGGCTCTGTATTTGCCGGGATGCAGAGGGATTTCTTCCCGTTCGTGGTTCGAACGGCGCACAGAAACCAGACGAGAAGTAATGCACCAAACTGATCACTGCCGCTGTTGCACCGCAGCACCAAACAGCTGAGAAGCAGTCCTTCCGTCGTTTGTTCACCGCCAAGTTCACCGTGAATTCACTTTCACGCACGGTTGTGGAGATCTAGTTCACGCACGCACACATTTACGAGTGATCACGTTGTTTCACGGTAGAAGCACTTTCGGATCGATCAACGGAAATTCGAACTACCTATATGTATCACTACTTTTTTGTACGAAACAATGAGACGACCGACGAGAGATTTAGTTGCGTATAGTATCGTGGTTTATTTGCTACTGTCCTTCTGTCTTATATATTGTTATCGATTGGTCAAGTACAATTGACCATTGGTATGAGATAAATCTCTCCTCTCGTGAGAGATTGTATTTGGAATTAGGCTGGTTCACAATGTTTTAGTTCATAGTTTTTAGTTTAGTTTAAGTTCAATTAATTTAAGGATTTAGCTTAAGTTCTAGAATTAATATTAGGGTTATTATATACATTATTTACAACTTTGGATTTAAATATGATCAGTTGATATTGATCATTCCGGCCACCTTGAAACAATCCAATTGTTTCAACACTCTGAATTCTCGATACTATGCTCTCTGCTATCTCGGTTGGATCGGGCATCTTCGGTCGTAATATTCCGACAGCATAGCATTTGGATGAACACCGTTGTGTCGATGATTGAAGGACGTTGACTCAGTTATTGGCAATGCGGTGAGGATGATCGATGATGAATGGCACGAAGTTACACGAAGCAGAACTGTGGACAAGAGAAGACCTAGATCGAACGGTTTGTTTAAATTAATGGACGCTAATCACCTGATTGCGCTCCATATGCGCATTGAGACAGTTTCGGACTGCTCTACCGTTCTTTGAAGAATCAGGAACAGCTCATATCGGTTAGTGGTCTTCGCTTGGAATTGGAAGGATAGCAATCTTCGCAACTGGTCTCACGACGTCGGTAGTCTTTATCGTGACGACGCGAACGATACCGTCCTTTCCAGGGTGTAGTTGGATGATTCTTCCGAGAGGCCATTGCACAGGAGGAAGATTTTCATCCTTGATGATAACGATCTGTCCTATCTTGATAAGGACTGGTGATTTGCATCCTTTTGTTGCTCGAGCCTGAAGTTGAGCAAGGTACTCCGGATACCAACGAGCCCAAATACGCTGGAACAATTTCTGGGTGTGTTGCCAATGGTCCAGACGGTTGTCCGGCGTGTTGACATGGCTTGGTTCAAGTACGGCCTGGAGGTTGGAGCCAACAAGGAAGTGGCCCGGCGTTAGAGCCTCCAAGTCAGTGGGATCGGATGGAATCGGGGTTAACGGTCTTGAATTAAGGCACATTTCAATCTGTGTTAATAGAGTGATCATGTCCTCTTGACGGATGCTAATGTGACCAATTTCACGAAGGAGATGATGTTTGGCTGACTTCACAGCCGCTTCCCACAATCCTCCGAAGTGGGGGGCGCGTGGTGGAATGAACTTCCATTGTATTTGGTTTTCAGCACACCAAGTTTGTATTTGAGCTCGGTCAGGCTCGCTTGACTTCAGCATTTCGTAGATACGATTGAGAGCATTTGCTGCTCCCTTGAATGCGGTTCCATTGTTCGAATGGAGTTTTCGAACAAGGCCACGACGGGCGACAAATCGACGAAGTGCGGATAAGAAGGCGGCTGTTGACAGATCCGTGACCAACTCGATGTGAACTGCCTTAGTAGAGAAACACACGAAAATGGCGATGTACGCCTTGGTTGGTCCACGGGTGCGAATAGGTGATTTTAGATACACTGGTCCACAGTAGTCAACACCACTGATCGAAAACGGCCGTGCTGGAGTAACTCTGGACGTTGGCAAGTCTGCCATGCTCTGCTGAATGAGGACTGGCTTATTCCGGAAACATTTTATACACTGATGATATGTATGCCGCACAAGATTCCGTCCACCGATGATCCAGTATTTCTGGCGCATTGTAGTGAGCATTAGCAGTGGACCAGCATGAAGAAGGAACTTGTGATAATGGCCAGCGAGTAGTTGTGCTAGTGGATGCTTTGCAGACAACACCATTGGGTACTTGACGTCTTCTGGAACTACGGCGTTTGATAGGCGTCCTCCAACGCGGATGATACCGTGACCATCAACGTACGGTCTCAACCATTTTAGCGATGAAGAGTTCAATGCGCTGGTATTCGTGGAACTGGTAAGTTCAGCTAGCTCTTCCGAATAAAGTTGTGACTGAGCCATACGAATTAACGAATGATCAGCGGCGGTCAAGCTCAGCTGTCGTGAGAATCATGTTGGATGACTTAGCA